>JBBBDQ010002101.1:445000-592225 GCA_037127315.1 Ascarosepion bandense
CTTTTATTTAAAATAACGCAGAAAAGCTTTTATAACATGAATATGGTTATTTTTATGATGTGTTGATAGACTTATGCTTTGGAATTTTCCGAAAGGGCACAATTGTTGTAAGAATTACATGACGATTAAAACACGATTACAACAGGAAAGCGTTTGATATATATATATATATATATTAAATCCCCAAAAGGAAAAGCATGTAGGTAAAGTTCCCAAAACAATATATATATATATATATATATATATATATATATATATATATATATATATATATATATAAACTACCGAGTAATCTTTAAAATTTAAGAAAATATTTCAAGTAATCTAATATTTTGATATTATTGAATTTAAGGCGCTTTCGCTTCATACCCAAATACTTATGAAGACGCTTTTTAAGAAAATGTTAGAAAATGACCAATAAATTTTAGATTTACTACAGTTGCCGCTCTTATTTTCTGATAGTGTTGCATATGGACAAACATATTTACAAAAATTGACACGTTTACACACACACACACACACATACACACACATACACACACAAGTTCAAAATCCTTTTTAAAAATACTGGAAGTGGCGTCTCTTTATTCTAGTGAGTTTTTTCCAATTATGTGTTGTAAATATAGTTTTTTTTTTAAATGAATAACAATATCGCCTAACCGCTCAGAATTAATACATAATTTAAGAAAAATTAAAACTATGAATTATTCTAATTAAAACTATGAATTATTCTAATTAAAACTTTAAATAATGACACCAATTCTAGCAAAAAATAATTATTCATCGAACATTTTTTCTTAAAACAATAGTTTTCATAATATACATTAAAAATTTTTGTAATTAAATGATATATTTGCTTTATTGAATTCTTTATTTTATGATTCAGAGCAAAGTTTCTGTAACTGGGGTTCCCGTTTAACAACAACAAAAATCCGACAATTTGATTTTTGAACATATTATATATGTTCAGTTATAATTTACCTTTTGGATAACCAAGTGTAATATATTTATCTTTGCTATTATTAAGAAGAAAGATCAAAGTATATTTTGATTATTAAATATTTTTTAGAATCCTTTTTAGGACATTTGAAATTTTTGTTTAAATTTTGTTTTTCTTGCATCAGCGGGGAATCGTAAATTAGTGCGGCGTATTTTATCGTCTTTTAGCGGTAAAAACACATTGAATTTGGACATTCTTGTAAAAATCAAATTGTCGGATTTTGATTAAAGTTTCAGGAGTTATTGAAAATTGAAGGAAATTATTTTTACATGTTTCTGTTTCAAAATATCTTCTTAATTTCTTTAACAACTGTTACCACCGATACCCACCCACCCACACACATTTATTCAATTTTATGAAAATTTCGTTAAATTCATTTTTGTGTCGCTTAAGTTAGGAAAAGTTTTTGGAAAATTTTTAGATAGATAGATAGATAGATAGATAGATAGATAGATAGATAGATAGATAGATAGATTTTAAACATATATTGTTAAATATAATGGACAATGAATGTCTAGTCTGCTTAATTATGAGCCGTTTTAAACATTGTATTTTGACTTTAATTTCAGGTAAAAATAAAGACAAAGTTGTCCAATATTTGGATATTATTTTATTATTCTGGTTCTAAGCTTTCGGCTAACATGAGTCATCTTCAGAGAGGTTACAGGGGCGTTAACATAAATTCATCCACTATCAAAGATGGTATTATCTTGTGTTGACATAAATCATTGCTATACAACGATAGCAGTCACCGAATATCAGACGCATTTCGTAAATTTGTAATGCAGTTCTATGACGAAATGAGACCTAAATGTTAACAGAACCATATGTCTAAATATATATGTATGTATGTATGTACGTATGTACGTATGTATGTATGTATGTATGTATGTATAATTATGAATTGCAGTTATATTAATTATATATATAATAATATATATATTAAAGCTATATTAATTGTATATTAATTATATATATATATATATATATATACATATGCACACACACACACACACACACACACACACACACACATATATATATATATATATATATATATATAATTATTAACTACAGATGCAGCCAAAAGTGCGGTAAGTGTGGATAAAGGGCTCATTTCATGGATACGAAGACAATATTCTTGCATTGAGATTATTTAATCTTTTTCGTTTATTTTTCTTTCGTACTGATAAGATTAGCAGATAATTAAAATAAATTTCAATAATCCCTGCTCCCCCCCGCACAACAATTACAGAATAAAACTTACCAAAGTCTTCATAAGATTATTCTGGAAAAAAAACCGACGCCAAACCAAACTGACAGATTAATTAGAATTAAAAAGGTGGCTGGATGTGGAGGGGGTGATCAATGTCTGAAGGCTATTGGTGGGCGACAACATCATTAACACATACAAGACTTCAGAATTACTAAACAATCTACCAAAGTAGAATTGATGGTTTCTAAAATGGTATCCAGTTTTAGGAAGGTGGATCAGGGTTCGATCAGTCCTGATTAGCCTCAATTGAAGAAGGGGTTTGACGTTGAGTGGCACGAAACAGCTGAAGATCGCACTTGTGAAATATTATTGACGACATCCATTTGGGCTTTGGAAATGTGTATTTTACTAACAATATGCTATCATCTTTCTTAGATAATATTTATTACATTTCTACACTTATAAAATCTATGATACCTCGAGTGCACTTTAGTGCTTGGTCATAATTGTTGGGCACGCGTTAATATTCAAATTCACCTAACTAATGATGAGATACGAGACTGACATGTTAACCATTGGTCTGCGGTTATTTAGCTGTCTATCAAGACTGGCTTCTGAAACAGTATTAATGAGGAACATATCCAATGAGAATCGAATTTACAATCGATGGCTTGCGAGAAAAGCTTGAAAATTAAGCGATACAAACGGTGCCCAAAATTTTAGTTTATTTCTTAAGACGAAGAGAGACTTCCAGTAAGAACTGAATTGGCTATATGAGTTCGAAACTCAATGCAATAAGCAGCCAATCAGTTAAGTGCCACACGTGATACACGCTTGGACGATCAAGTCTTTTTCGATTCATGACTGACTGGCCAGAAGGTTGTCCAAATAGGTTGCCATTTCTTTTTGTGGAAGACTGATTGCGAACCAAGGTTATAGAACCTAATCTGTCCTGCTATTTAACCTATAACTGGAGGGAGAAGTGATAGATTAATACTTTTCCCGACGGTATTTGTGCGTAAGTGAATTCAAGAAATTTACTGAAAACGATGCTGCTAATACTATCGATGAACATGCGAACCAAACAACGAAATGGAAACAAAAAGCACACTTACACTTAACATCAGAAAGAGAGTTGAATTTTCTTTTAACTCAAATGGTGATCGAATGAGATCGAGGCTCTGAGAAGTTGTTGTCTCAAAAATTATAAAACGGATCCCAGATTGACAATAAAGAACAAAAAGGAATTTTAAAGAAAATAATATAAAAAATAAACATAGAGCGGCAGAGGAATGAGGAGGAAGTAGAGAATGAAGAAAAGAAAGAAAAATGAAGAAGGAAAATATGAAGGAAGAAGAAAAGAAAGATATTTATCTATATTTCTGAGATGAGATAGTATTTACACTATTGACATTATTCGGACTTTAAAGAGTTCGGTTAGAAATTCCTAGCACCTGAAGAAGGCCGGAGCGTACAACAGCCAAAACGTCGTACAAATGGCAACAAAGATGAGGACAATAATCTTAATCATGTTAGTGCCATACATGATACACGCTTTGGACGATCATGTCTCGAAAGAGACATGACTGACTGGGCAGAAGATTATCTCGCAGTAGGTTGCCATTGCTATCTGTGCCAGCCAAGGCTATAGAACCCAATCTGTCCTGTTATTTAACCCATAGCTGGAGGGAAGAGACGGTGTAATACCTTTCCCAAGGGTACTTGTGCGAAAGAGAATGCAAGGAATTCAACTGGAATTCGAACTCGACTACCAGATTTGTCGATCCATTGCACCACAACAGTGTAAAAGAAAGAGCCATGAAGTTAGAAAGTAGATGAAGAAATAAAGCAAAAAGAAAAGAAAGAGAGACGAGAAAAAGAAGACGAAGAAAGAAAAAAAACAAAAGAAGATAGACAAGAGAGATAAAAATAGAAAAGAAAAAAGGGAAAAATAAAATGAAAGAGAGGTGAAAGAAAGGCATGTAGTAAAGCAAAAGAGAAAGAGAATAAGATGAAAACAACTGAAATAAAGAAGAAAAAGAAAAGATAAGGCAAAAGGGAGAAGGAAAGAAAGATAATGATGAAAAAGAAAAGAATAATATAGAGAATGATTAGAAAAAGAAAGAAAGAATGAACGAAAGAAAGAAAGAACGAAAGAAAGAAAGAACGAAAGAAAGAAAGAAAGAAAGAAAGAAAGAACGAAAGAAAGAAAGAAAGAAAGAACGAACGAAAGAAAGAAAGAACGAAAGAAAGAACGAAAGAAAGAAAGAAAGAAAGAAAGAACGAAAGAAAGAAAGAAAGAAAGAAAGAACGAAAGAACGAAAGAACGAAAGAAAGAACGAAAGAAAGAACGAAAGAAAGAAAGAACGAAAGAAAGAAAGAACGAACGAAAGAAAGAAAGAAAGAAAGAACGAAAGAAAGAAAGAAAGAAAGAACGAAAGAAAGAAAGAACGAAAGAAAGAAAGAAAGAACGAAAGAAAGAACGAAAGAAAGAACGAAAGAAAGAAAGAAAGAAAGAACGAAAGAAAGAAAGAAAGAACGAACGAAAGAAAGAAAGAAAGAAAGAACGAAAGAAAGAAAGAAAGAACGAAAGAAAGAAAGAACGAAAGAAAGAACGAAAGAAAGAAAGAAAGAAAGAACGAACGAAAGAAAGAAAGAAAGAAAGAAAGAAAGAACGAAAGAAAGAACGAAAGAAAGAAAGAAAGAAAGAAAGAAAGAAAGAACGAAAGAAAGAAAGAAAGAAAGAAAGAACGGAACAAGAAAAAGTTACAACAGAAACAGCAACTTAAAAAAGTCAAATAATGAAGGGTATTTTAATCTGCTATTAAATGTTACTTGTATTTCGTTTTCAGTCCAAACCACTTCCGGAGTCGTAATGCATATAATGGAGAATATTTAATTGCTCAAGCATGCACTTACTTCCATCTCCCATCCACCTAACGCTAAACGGAAGCATAAAATCACAACTTTTCCTTAATCGTGATCTAAGCAGTATCATTGCTGTCTGTTATTCATATAAGCAAATGTTTTATCTTTTAAACTCTTTGTTGGCCACTTTCTCTTCCTTTTCTTCGTTTGATTTAGCAACGGAAAATGGAAAACAAGTTGCCAATGGTCTATTTGCTGAATCTCATAAATCCTAATTTTTTGTCGGGAAGCGTAAATCCGCTGAAATTTTAATAGCTCTTAGAACTCTTTGAGACTTATAGCGTTACAAGTCGTCTAAAGTGTCAAAGCATGCACCCACCAAATTGAAGAAAGATTTTATAAATTAGAATCTACAGAAATTATAATTGGTTGATTTTTTTCCATTGAATATACCAACACATATTTATAGAAAAAGATTTGAAAAAGATAGTCTGCGGCTATGTATGCTTTCACGTAAATCGACACTTTAGTTTGACATAGAACGTAGAAAATTTAATGAAAAATTAATCTATTATATATAATTAGATAAGTAAAAACTTATCATAGGTTGTCAGTCCCGACGATGCTATGACAGTTAAATTCGATCGAGGCGAAAATGTACCTTTAAAGAACGAGTGAGTTCACGTGGAGTGTTTTGATTGATCGATACAGCGCGATATAACTGTTCAAATTATCTTCTTTTTTTTTTTAATCGTATCACCCCAAGCAAGGCGGTAACGCCACTGATGTGCAGGGGGCTATCTGTCACAGTGAGTGTGACTTCAGGTAATGCGCATGGTCTTGCGATTGAGGAGAGGGCCTGTTATTTTCAGAAGCAGGTCGGGTTACAGCTGAAGCAAGCATGATGTGTATATGTAGATACCTCGATTATGTGCCAAACAGCCGAAGTCCCAAAAATTTACTCCATATCAAAAGTTTGAGAAGATAAAACTGTTCTCGTTTGCATAAATAAATGAAAATTTATTTATCGAACAGTATAACATCAAATTGTATGCATGAAATTATTAAACTGAAAAATTTCTAAAAGAAAGAGTAGCAAAGAGTTTAAAGAATTAAGTGTTCGTTTATCGTAACGAAATGTGATTTGTACAGAAACAGATAAGTCTATGTTCCACTGTGTCAATCAACAGTACAGTTTTTTTCTTATTTTCTGTTGTAGACGGCGAGTAGGGGAAAAGGAAGGATAGATAAGGAAAGCAACACGAGAGAGAAAGGTTAGAGAGTGTGTATACGAGTCGCCGGGATGGGTGTCCATGCGGTCGATAATTTCTGTTACATCGTGGCTGGTGTTGACTCTGTTCTCTGCTTCCTAGTCTCACTTTGGTTCAAATTCTCTATTTATATCAAAGAACGAGCTAACATTAGCTTGTCATTTTCTGTCAGTTTTGTAAATCGCTCCCATTTGTAGTATAGGCAGACGGCCATACATTGTTAAAACACAGTGCGATCACCGAAGTTAAGCAACGCCGAGCCTGGTCAATACCTTGATACGTGAGAGCTTTGGAATACCAAGTGTTGTAAGTTTGAATGTGTGGGTGGTGCAATGGATAATGGCTCGTAGTTGTTAATCGAAGAGGCGAGTTTCAATCCCGGTTGGGTTGGTTATATTCATTTATGCGCAAATAACTTTGGGATAGGTATCAATAAGCCTCTTCTACCTCCAGCAATGGGTTAATTAGTAAGTCTTGTATTACAATCTTAGAATCTAAAAATATTTTCTGGTTTTAAATAACCCACAAAGGGCCGATAAGCAGTAAAAAAATAAATCAATCTCGGCGTCGGTAAAAAAAATTGGTTATTAAGTCTAGTAGGCATGAGAAGATATCTTGAGAAAGATTTCCCTTCTTCACCATCAAGAAAATCTTAAACTCAGTCTCTGCTAATGATTTATTTTCCGTTGTTTTTCTTTTGTTTTGCATTTTTAAATCCTCAAGGATGCTGAGTGACGTAATTTAAATTCAGTTAACCTGGTGAATATATATTGGCGCCTTGTAATTTTTTTAAAAATTCGCGTAACTAACATTTTGCTATTGTTTATAGTGACATTGTGAAATTAAAATAACTTCGATAGCCTTGAAAAAGTTCGTCAGCATCGTGCAATTTTCTTCTTACCTCTGTATACATATAAATAATTATATATATATATATATATATATATATGAGACAGATATATATATATATATATATATATATATATATATATGTATGTATGTATGTATGTATATGGTTAAATAAAATAAAGACATTTGAAATTTTTATTATGTATGTTAATCTGTTTTAGTATAATTTCCATAAGTAAATTTACACTACACATGAAGGAATGCTAAAACAGACTAAGACATGAAATAAACAGTTTTCAAAGAAAACGGTCAAATTCCCTTCATTTTAATATCTCGTGACTTTGCACTACACATGAAGAAATTCTAAAAACTAAAATATTCTGTTAATCTTTTGAAATGATTTGTGAGCGTCTTTGTGGTTACCAACACTGTTTGTTTTTAGATACGTAATTTAGAATAAATCCCATTTCGTCTTTTTGCCTTGATAAAGTCCATCACAGGATGAAACGCGTAACCGAATTAAAATACAGTTTTCTTCTTATCTTTATTTTATTTAACCATTCTGTCCTTAATCTCAGATTATAACTGAGTATATTTTTACATATATATATATATATATATATATATATATATTCGTCATCCACATACATGACTGTTTTGCTGTATCACAGCTCATCAGCGTGGCTAGACATCCAGTTGCTTCTGGCCGTGATCGAAACTCGACCAAGTTTATATATATATATATATATATATATATATATATATATATATATATATATATATAAGTAATGGTTACTAATGGCAGTATAAAAGAGTAGAGCATAAATAAGTAATTATTATTATTATTATTATTATTATTGCATATATATACATATACATACACACACACACACGCACACACATATATACATATTTTTGCGCTGTTATATATATATATATATATAACAGCGCAAAAACATAAGCATAAATCACAGATAAATATTTAATATGCATATTTAATATGAATATCATACGAATATTTAATATTAATACTTAATATGAATATTTAATATCAATATTTTATATGAATATCTTGAGTAAACTTTTTTCTAATGTGGTAATTATGAAATCAACCAACAGGTAGAGGCTCACACGGTTCTTAAATAACATTCCACGAATTTCCATCTTGTTAGTTTTGATTGTATGAAACGGCAAATGTTCTCAATTAGGCTGATATCTCGTTACGAGACAAATATAATTTCATTTTTTTTTTTTCATGATTTTTTGTGAATCTAGCAGACTGGCAAAGAGCATTTTTTTTTCTGCAAGAAGCCAATAATAACATCAGGTTAAAATCCTTGGGTAGTGGGAAACAACTAAAAATACCCTGGTGTTTTTTAAAAGATCTAAGCAGTTCTATGGATGTGCGTTTTGGTGCAGTGGATATCGGCTCGGAACGAGAAATCGGGGAGCCAAGTTCAAATTCTAGTTGAATTCGTGGCATTCATATTCGTAGCAAATGCTCTTGGGAAAGTTATTAATCCGTCTCTTCCCTCCAGTTATGGGTTAAATAACAGGACAGATTGGGTTCTATAGCCTTGGCTGGGAACCAGTCTGCCACAGAAAGTAATGGCAATCTATTGCGGGATAATCTTCTGCCCAGTAACTCATGTCTCTTTCGAGACATGATCACCCAAGCGTGTATCACATATGGCATTTAACTGAATGAAGGAATCCTAGAATTATTTTGTTTGAGAAAGCGCCTCGTACAAAAATGAAAACTACCACATTTGACTGGACATTTTTTAACAGTTCCTCAAACACACCTTTCAGATCCATCGCTGACTAACTTTGTATCATTAATCTTAATTAGAGGAGGAGACTTATTCCAGAATATTCAACATTCCACAGTTTATTGCAAATCTATTTTCATGTCAAATGCTGAGGTGAACTCTAATTTTCAGTTCACCAGATCAGACCTTTATATCTAGAACTGGCCATGCAACATTCACGGAGACGAATTACCAAAATTTCTCCCTTATTCAAATTGTAAGTTCTAACCAGAGCACTTTTTCCGAATAACTTTTACTTTGTAGAACCAAGTAAAAAGTTATCCAGCTTAAACCCCGCTCCGCCACCCTTCTGCTCAAATTCATCTCGTATGTCATGCGTTGCTTTCCTTTGTCTCTCCTTCCGTCTATCGATCCCGTGGGCATCAGATTCTTCAAGCCCTCTTTCCTTACTTGTCCCAGGAACTTCAGCTGTTTTTTCTTGATGTTAATTATCAGTTTTCTTCTGGTGTCCATCTTCTCCAAAACCTCATAGTTGCTCATCTGTTCTGTCCATGGTATCCTGAACATCCTTGTGTAGAAACACATTTCGGTTGCTTCAAGTCTTTCTTTCGATGAGATTGTCTAGCATTCGCTTAAATTTTTAGAAAAAGTCTAGGTACCATAGCGAATAGTTCATTCGAAAGATTAACATGAAAATATTTACAGGGGAGGTACAGGTAGGCAACTTCATGGCAGTGGGCAAATGTCTGAAACGAACACATCAGATAAGGATCAATAATATTGCTGATTCTTCTTATATATATATATGTTTAGCTCATTTTTTTATTTAATTTTTCGGTTATTCTTGCACGTTTCTTTTTTTCTGGAGATAAAGAGTGCAAAAATGTTACAAAAACTTTGACTTTCTAAGCGTTTTCAGACACTTCATTGGCCATTTCCAATGATGTTAATTTTTTTTTTATGTTATTTTGTCCTCATGTTTTGACTGTAACGTAATTTTCCTGTTTTTCAGGGTTTTTTGTGTATGAATGTGGGACCTAGAAGTCACGCTTGAATTCACGTGAACGAGACACCAGATGAAAAAAAAGCTCGTCAGAGTAGTTGCTATGAAGATATTCGGCGAAAAGACAGAGTGAAGCCACATTAGGTCAGGGAGAATGTTACTGTAGTCGAGATGCCAAGTCGATTATATTGCAGATCCTTCTTTGCATTTTGTCGAGAACCACGAGATGAATAGCAGGAGCATACGGTGAGATATGCCAACAATATTCAATGCACGGACGAATGGTAGATTTATAAATATGCAAGGGGGATTCTGACGGGAAAATGTAGTTATAGATATGATGTGGACATTCCACTTTAGGTTGACGAAATGCAGATTAATACGAAAAAAGAATGGTGCTGGAATGACAGAACAGAGGTGCCTTTACAAACTTATCTTCTATGTGCCGTGCAACTTCAGGACATGGGCGATTACGGTTTTCTACAACTTCCTGTTCTTTGTAACGTTGTGTAAGTTTTATCATTTTGCTATCACTCCTAATCCTTTTTGCTCACCAATTACACAAGCTCTTTAAGTAGGTCATTCATTGTCATCTTCTTTTTACCTTCAGTATTTCCTGTGAGTGTTAAATTCTTCAAGCCCTCTTTTCTCAATATGTACACTAAAAATTTCAGTTGTCTTCTAAGTATAAATGCCTTTTGTGTTTTCATTTTGCACAGAACTTCGTCGTTACTCCCACGTTCAGCACATGTTATTCCCATCATCTTTCTGTAGAACCACATTTCTGTTGTCTCAGATCACTTCTTTATTTGCTGCCATATAGAAGGACTGGCATTAGATAAAGGTTGAATAAACTTTTCTTTGTTTCTAACGAAATATTTCTGTTTCTTAATAATTTGACTATAAATATCTAAACAGTCAACTGTATACAACTTCTTTATCACATGAAGTGGTCAAAACGGCTTTGACCGAATGAAAATTACAGATCTGATCGGAGAACATCCTTTTCCAAACCTTGTGAACTGGCGCTACAGAACCACAAACAAAGAATTGTACCAAATAACAGAAACATGCCATGAGGACTTCCAAATAAGGCAACAGCTAAAATGGACAGCACATTTAACTCAAAGAAAAAATAATGATATCAAGATGCTGACATTCCGCACTACTTTAAATAAAAGGTTTGGAAGGAAACCCTCTTCATTACTAGAAAGAGCAATTACAGCTACAGATTGTGATTCAGGAAAATCTATTTTAAGAGAAAGATTGTATAAATTTCAACCGAGAGTGGTACTGGTTGCTCGGTAAAAGAATCCTGAATTTTTCCATATAAAGAAACAGATAATATTACTATTATCAATAAATTTTATGAGGTAGAAGAAATCAAAAATCAATATTTTTATCAAATATATTTAAAATAAATATAATATCAAATCATTTGACATGGAGTTATAGATGTGAAACTTTCGGGTCAGGAGATAAATCTTTGAATTTTTAATTATTTATTCACTATATATATATATATATATATATATATATATGTGTGTGTGTGTGTGTGTGTGTGTGTGTGTGTGTGTGTGTGGCTAATCAGAATGGAGATTCACTTAGGGGTTTGACCCCGAGGAATTTCTGTTAATTTACAGTTAACCGAAAGTATTTGTCATTTAAATGTAAATCGTCTGCACAACCACACCAGCATTGCCTGATGATGAGAATTAATCTCGAAACATAGAAATTTCCATGTAGCAATGTAAAAGTGACATAACCATATAATTATATTATATTAAGCTCTATAATACTCATTATATTGAGCACTGTTTATAATAAAATAAATGCCAGAGCACTCAAAATATAAACAAAACCTTGAGTCCTCTTCACTTGGAATTATATATATATATATATATATATATATATATATATATATATATATATATATATTCAATTTTTAAACGAGTTATTTCGCAACCCAGGTTTCTGTGTGATGTGCAGGGAGCTACATAAGAGTGAAGAAATAGGAAACCGCATCCTAAACAGGAAACAAGGGATGAGCCTCTTCACCTGTTCAATAGATGTGGGTGGAGTGTGAACCGGGCGATAGTTTTGTCTATCTACTCCAATTGAAAAAAAAGAAAAAAAGAAAAGAGTGAAAAGATTGGAAAAGAGAAAACCAGAAACCGCATCCTAAACAGGAAACAAGGGATGAGCCTCTTCACCTGTTCAATAGATGTGGGTGGACTAAAACTGTTAACGCTCTATCTCCATCACGATGCCAGAATATATATATATATATATATATATATATATATATATATATATATATATCAAGGACTTGTTTTTTTTTTAATCATATCACCCCGAGCAAGGCGGTAACGCCACTGAAGCTTAGGGGGCTATGTAAGAGTCAAAAGATTGGAAAAGAGAAAGCCGGAAACCACATCCTAAACAGGGAACAAGGGATGAGCCTCTTCACCTGTTCAATAGACGAGGGTGGAGTGTGAACCGGGACAAACGAACTAATTTACGAAGCAAAAGTACATGACTTCAATGGTCAAAACGAAACCTATTTGGGATCAACCAAAGACACTTTTAAGATCAAGTGGTTGAATCACAGGTCTGTATTTAAAATAGAAAACTTTTAAAAATTGTACAAAATTCGCTAGCTACGTGTAGAACTTAAAATTAAAATTAAAATGCCCTAGATATAACGTGGAGTATAGTGAAAACAGCCGAGCCTTACAACGGTGGCAAAAATATGTAGATTGTGCCAGGAAGAAATGTTAGCTATTATGTTATTCCCAAACAAAACTGAATTATTGAATGAAAGAAAGGAAATTATGACTAAGTATAACCATACCATAAAATACCTATTAGGTTCATGCAACCATGGATGAAATCGTTATAAATTCTTCTAATTTTGAAAGTTTGCGCGTTCAAAAATTCCCCGTTACTTGAGCATTCAAGGAAATCCCAGTTACATGAGTGTTCTTAACAAAAGAAAAAAAAAAAAAAGATAAAAAAACGGTAAATTCAGTTATTGCAAATCGCCTGAAGGCACCACATGGTAGAAACCTAGGTCGCGTAATAACTCGTTTACAAATACAGAATATATAAACAGGGTGTCCATAATGTTCGTGTGCACTTAAAAAATTATAATACAAATAAAGTTTTAATTTTTTTAAAGTGCATGCAACCTTTATGAACACCCAATATATATATATATATATATATATATATATATATATATATATATCAACAATTACTGCGATTTCTTGTCGTCTTTCAATGACAGCACTATCAAGCTAATCAAACCATACGAAAGGATCTTACACAAAATAAATAGAGAGAACTTGTCTATATTATACAATGAAACCTGTATTAATGAAAAAATGCTGCCAAAATACACACAATATATATATTTGTCTATACTTTTGAGATCAGGTAGTATTTGCATTATTTATATTGTTCAGACTATTCTCCTCGTCTTTATTGCCATGTTTACTAGGATCTTCTAGCAGCCACCCTCTTGACCCAGGGCAGCCGTACCCGTCTAGGTACTTTATGTAGAACACCGTGTTGAATTTGAAGCCTTGTGGGATGATGAATGAAAGTATAACGTCGCCATCACCAGTGATAACTCAATACACCATGATCCAACTCTTTTCGAATTCTCTGCACCGTCCTCAGATTGACACCCAAACACTCAGAAATGTTTGTATTGAAACTAACCCTGTTTAACTCCCCACTTAGAAATGAAACTCTGTGGAGTGATATGCATATAACCCCTTTCATGGTCTCAGTTATCAACCGTTACAAAGAAGGACGCCTTCTTACTAAGAACTGCTGCTTCGTAGACAGACTCCCGAGAAGATGCTTTCTGGATCACTATAATTTTAACCTCTAACCTAATTTTAAACTATATCTTTCCTGCGTATCTTCTTAATCTGCACTACTTACCTCTTACTCAACAAAAACTTCTGTCAGTAACGCTCTACGTTTATGAGCATTATATTGAGTGAATAATTAGTAAAAAAAAAAGGGGCTATATTCAGTTTTTATGGATATTAGACTGACGCCTAAGTCCTATGTGTTTAGATAAGTCATTTTCAGTCGCCAAATTTAAAGCTTGTTAAAAGGAAATAAAATGCAATGAACCTTAAGTTTTGTTTCCAGACATTTACTACAAAGCTGTGCTTTTTAAATTGATAGTATAGATGTTTTATATATATATATATATATATATATATATATATATATATATATATATGGGGAGAGATAAAGACATAAAAAAGGACAGAGAAAGTGTGTGAGTGTGTGTTTGTGTGTGTAAGACAAAGTAAAAGAGGAACAATTTTTACTCGCAACAGAAATGTGATTTGAGTTTCTTATCACTCTCAGGTGCGAACAGCCAGGTACGGTAGGCGACTTGCCGAGATTCACCTCCTTAGTAACTGACAATAACCGAGTAGTTGGCTGCTCTACCTGGCCAACAGGTAAGTAAGGCGTGGCCTGTGCGAACGTTGTTATTTTCTTTGTTACGGAAGGCGGTCGGTAGTGGGCGAATGGAGAAGCGTGGGCTGACTCGAGTCATTCACCCAGAAGGTGGAAACAGAGTTGGGGTGGGCAAAGCAAAAAAAAAAAATAAATAAATAAATAAATAAAAAAAAAAAACGGAAAACAGCAGAAAGAAAAGTAAAAGAAAACGGTCATAAAAAGTCGGAAAAAGAAAAAGTGAGATAAAGAAAATGAAAACTGCGCAAAGAATAAAAAAGGAATGGAGAGAAGAGAATGAAGGTGAAACGTTTGAGATTAAAAAATGAATGGATTTGAAAAGAGTTATTTTTTTCTTTGTGGGAGAGAAAACATGAAAAAGGGGAGTAAGGAGAAACTAAAGTGAAGGTGTTTGTGTCACGCGGGGAGAAGAGCCATGTGGCTGCAATAGTTGCCTATTTCACCACTGGTGTCAACGATTTATATTTAAGCTTTAGATTAACTCAGAATTGTTCGTTGAAACTTCCAGTGCGAATACCGATCAGTACAATATGCCGTTTTCAAAGTTCTTGGAGGGTGAATTGTGTCATGGTGTTTTTTTTGTTTTTTTTTTTCTCGCGGGCTATTCCCAACTGACCCTACTACAAAGTGCAGTCGACAAACTTAAAAAACAAACAATGCGCACGCGCGAAATAAAAAATATAAAATGGTGACAATTTACCCGTCACACACAGTATATACTGTTAAATGCTTAATAGACGCGGTGGACGTTTCTTTTGAGGAGACTTTCCGATCTATGCATGTCTATTAAGATCATCTCGTTTATTAATTTCAGACTTTTAAGACAATTTATTTCGGGTTCACCTCGTTCATTACATATATATATATATATATATATATATATATATATATATATATTTGTAAACGAGTTATTTAGCAACGCAGGTTTATACTATCTGCTGTCTTCAGGCAATTTACAATAACAGTACTGCCTGAGGATGGTATTTTAACACCGAAACTTTACAGCTATCATGTTATATATAATGTCGTTTTCGATCCATGACTAACTAGGCAGAAGATTTTCCCATAGTAGGTTACCATTACTTATGCGCTAGACTGGTTGCTAAGTATGGCGATTGAACCCAATCTGTGCTGCTATTTAACCGATATCTGGATGGAGAAGAAACGAATTGAAACCTTTTTCAAGGGTATTTGCGCGTAAGTGAATGCAACGAATTCAAACTGGAATTCGAATTCGGCTCCCGAATTTTTTGTTCCAAACCGATATCCACTGCACCACAACATACATCTCTTTCTCTGTCTATCTGTCTCTATCTGTCTGTCTGTCTGTCTGTCTGTCGGTCTGTCTGTCTGTCTCTCTCTCTCTCTCTCTCTCTCTCTATATATATATATATATATATATATATATATCAAAATCAAGCAAATATGAAAATTAAAATTTTAGAGGACGGAAAATGTGAAACTGTAATCCGAACATGCACTGCAAATGCTAACCAAACTATTAAGAAGCAGGAAAATTTCATTAAAAAGAAATAAAGAAAAAAACAAAAACAAAATTGCTCAACTTCTATTTCATATCATTGAATTCTGGATAATTCTCAGCCTTTCTTTCATTATTATTAATGGTATCCATTCTAACCTCTGCAGTGTAGTATCTTTTCTTTTGGAACGTTCGCAAATATATCTTTACCCTCTGTGAATCTAAGTTACATTTCTTCTAGTGCGATCAATGTATTTTTGGTTCCAAGCTATCTTTCCCTTTGCTGAATGATTTAAATTATCACAATTTTAAAAGCACAAAAGACCCTTTGCCCTCAGATGTTTGGCGGAATACAATCTAAGATCCTTCAGTTCTGTTGACCTTTTGTCCGATTAAGCTTAAATTTTGTGTTTGTTTTAAGACGTCGGCTTATATGTGATTTATATTTGCTAAGTGTTTAGTATGCTTGCTTTCTGTTGATGAGAATTGGGTTAAAATCTAACCATTGTCGATTTGTCAGGAAGTTGGATTCTTGATGCTATCGGTGTGATAGAAGGCGATGCTAGCGAGCGGAACCTTTGGAAAGTCCCTGATACCCAAGCCTTGCCAGTAAAATTGGGTAGACGGAACTCTTTAGGAAACCATTTATAGTTGCACTAGTACGAATTCACAAGTCATCGTGACCAAGGGTTTGAATGTGCTGGCCGTGTTCAGATAGTCCATCACGCTAGGTATCGCGTTCTCTCTCTTAGATATTGTAACTAAGGTTATATGCGTTTTTAACATTTGGCGAGTAGTTAGAACGTTCGATTTCTGACCATGAGATATCGGTTCGAATCTTACCATGGTCGATTTGTGAAAAATTTATGTTATCGGTCTTAGAAAAGCGATCCCAGTGTCCAACCCCTTTGGAAAATACCTGACAAAAAAATATCACGTGCTGACACAAACCTTGTGAGTGAAACTGGGTTGACGGAAAATTTGGGGAGCCGTCGATGGTTGTACTAGACCGAGGGTATGAACGTACTGTTCAGACTGTTGATCACGCTAGATAATGCACTCTCTCCCACTGGATATAACTGGATATAACTGCTCAACATAATTACAATATAAACCACAGGTGAGCTCGGTGTTGTAGATGAGCATTCTCTGTTTCGTGTGGTCAGCTATTTTTTAAATATAAATCGAGATCTGTACCACAAAATTAAAAACTAAGAATTGTTAACACATCTCACAATAAATCCCGGACCAAAATAATAAAACAGCAACTTTTAGGCAAAATTCGACTTTATTCATCAACATAGTCTTTTTCTAGGTTGATGCACTGATTCCAACGCTTATCTATAAATCGATGCTTTTTTATAGAACGATTTGTCTTTGGCCTCAAAATACGCCTGAATTTCCGATATCACTTTTCCATTGGAGCCAAATCTTTTTCCCTGGAGCATTTCTTTTGACTTCCGCAAACAGTCAATAGTTGCTGGGGGTCAAATCTGGAGAATAGAGTGGATGCGGAAATAATTTGAAGTGCAATTCATATAGTTTTGCCATTTTTGCGATCGACTTATGACACGGTGACCTGGTCTTGGTGAAAGATTTATTTTCTTCATTTGTGGCCGTTCTTTTGGCGATTGATTCATTCAAACGCATTAATAATGCTATATAATATTCACTGTTGATGGTTCTTCCTTTCGCAAGGTAATTCATGAACAAAATACTTTGCTCATTCCAAAATATGGATGCCAAAACCTTTGCGTATTTGGTCGCTTTGGACGGCTTTCACCTGCTGCTGTTTACTCAGCTGATTGCCGATTTGACTCTGGATTGAAGTGGTGGATCCATATTTCGTCTATTTTCACATATTTTCGCAAAACACTTTCTTGTTGCATTGAAACAGTTGCAAACTACGCTCTGAATTGTAACAAAGCTCTGAATCCTCGACGCGTTGTTGTTCTTGATCGACTATGAATAAACACGGCACCCACTTTGAACTCAGCTTTCTCATGGACAAATGTTCATGCAAAATGGTGAATACACTGCCTTCTGATATGACCAACTCCTCTGCTATCTCACGCAACTTCAATTTACGATCGGCCAAAACGAGTTTGTGGATATTTTTTGTGTTAAATCAGAGAACTGTCGATTTTGTACGACCGCGTTAAAACACAAATTATACCACCATAACGAAACACCGACCGAATACCACTTATAAAGCAATTGCTTTGCTTAAAAGTATTTTCCCATCAGAAAGCAATGCTTTATTAAAACTAAATTCATATTTTTCCATTGTTTTGAAAATTTGCAACAGTAGCTTCACTTAAATAACTGTAATGTGTAAACTAATAATCTGATTGGGCACACATTTTGTCATGTGAAAGTTCGTACTTCATAAAAATCAAATGGAATTTTTGTTAGTGGCGCCATCTATATATCAGGCCCGGGATTTATTAAGTGATGTGTTAAAACATATGCTTAATGTGTTTTTTTTTTTAAAGAAGAAGAGACCAGGTTAGGTGTTAAAAATAGGGCAAGTCTAACTCGCATTTTAGGGTTCGATTTTTACAAGCACATTCTTTGATTTTCTCTTATTTTCTGAAATAAACATTTATTTTTTATTTTAATCATTTCACCCCAAGTAAAGCAATAAAGCCACTAAGACGCAGAAAGTTTCTGAATGTGAGAGAATATGAGAAAAACAACTCTTAAGGAGAGAGGATAAGGATTAAAACAACGGAAGATAACGATTGACATTGCATTTAAATTTTTGCATATTAAAGTTTGCTGGAAAGCATAGAACCGGCAGGGAATTCCACAAGAGAGAAGTGTGAATGAAGGACCTCTTAGCATAGAACTTACGCTTACATTTCAACTACAGACCTACAGATGTTTTCCGTATGCAAGATTTAGACAAAAGTCTTAGAAGCTAATGTTTTGGAAAATAACAAGTCTGAAAATGAAGTATTATGCTTCAAAGTTCGGCTCAGTAATTTTTTTCATAGATTGATTTCAAGGTCCTGTTCAATAGCTTTTTCATACAGTAAGGTCAAGAGGACAAAGGTAGTCCTCTGCATAGTTTTCAGTTCTAGAAATAAAAGCTGGAGGTATTGAAGCCCCACAAGCGCCAAGAATGTAAATATTTTTATTACAGAAATGCGAACTGTGGGAGTATGTTATTAGCACGAAAATTGAATGAAAGAAACCGTGTTTGAATTTCAGCCGAGGGAGATAATGTTCAAATCGTCTTAATGGGAATCACGTATAATGCATTCAAGATATCTTAACAAAATACCTCTTTACTGACATGCCGTAATAATTGAGGGAAAACAGATTGATCACGTTACAAGTAACTCCTTGTTAACCTTATGATTGGGCGTCGTTAAGACTGATAAGAAAATAGATACTGTGGCCCAATATATTACGGTTTTCGGATAGTAATTACATAATTCACCGTTATGAATTACGAGTCAACTAACCAAAAGGGAAGGGCCAATGTTGAATGGTAGTAAATTGCGTTAGGATTGGTTTATCATTGCTTCTATCTGACAGCCTATTTTTTTTATTGTTTATCAATTATCGAGCATCTCAGAGTTTAACTCTATGGAGAATAATTATTTTTAAAAAAATCGCTATTTTTTATTTTTACAGTGATGTTCAATCTGTACAAGTTCGAGGTACCACTTAAAATAGAGGGTTACAAAGCAAGAGGCACATTATGTGGATAGGTGGGGAAAACGGTCGAGGAAGCCTTCTCTTGACAGTCTTTCTTCACAGAGCAGCGGTCCGTGAAAAGGAGCTGCTGGATTCAAACTTACATCTCACCAATGGAATACGAATGGAATGATGAGTGTCTGCTATAACATGGTGACTTTTAACCCTGAATGGAAGAAGTGGTGGAACTATAGAATGTAGCTCGTCTGAGCACTTTCCATGGAAAGAGCGATAGTGCAGTAAAATACATGACACGTTTTGTCTGTGAGAAATTGGTTGTAGGAAGGAAAATAGTTTGTCACTGGGACACGTAATGAGGAAAGAGGATTTGGAGAATCTAATACTCAGAGGACGGATAGAGAAAAAGAGAGACAGGGGAAAGAAACATATTCGATGGGCTTGAGCAAATGATCTTTATCGAACCTTGAACGTGAAGGTTGAGATTTCCTGCTCATATATGAGAGAAGTACTTCATTTTCAGCCTGATTTGGCTGGTTTGAAGGGAGAGGGTAGCAGTCAGTTACTCTTATTGGATCGGTAAAACAGCTATTTTTCCTGTATCTTTACAGATATATCGTATGTACGAGTTCCACAAGGTCGGAGCTGAGTCCCAGTAGACGCCCAAGGGATAAGACCTCCGTGTTCGTCGTGATTGGTGATAGTTCTGGATCCGATTGGCGATAATACAATGTTATTAGTTTAGGTTTGCATGGTCAAGGATGCATTTCAAAAGCTAATCAGAGAACCGAGAGACGGGAAGAGTCCATTAGAAACACGAAAAAAGTGCTATACTCCTATGTGATATTTTTCCTTCTCTATGGCAGCGAATGCTGGACGATTTCCTCGAGGATGAAGGAAAGGCTCAAAGCAATAGAAAGGTGGTTGTCTATATTTCTGAGATGAGGCATTATTTACACTGTTTACATTATTCGGATTAACGTTCTCATCTTGGTTGAGATGTTTCAGCCTTTGTACGCTTCGGCCTTCTGGACACATTGCCCTTTGGATATAGACGTTGGTTAGTTCCAGTGACTTGAGTTATGAGTTCAATACCAGGCTAAAGCAGTGGTGAACAAGTAACTTAGAGAGTTGGGTTAAAGGGAGATAACTCATGACTACAAAAAGAGGCTTCACACAAGGAATGAAAATGATCTCATAAAAGAATCGGTTCGAAATTCCTAGTACCTGAAGAAGGCCGGAACGTACAACGGCCAAAACGGCGTACAAATAGCAACCAAGATAAGAAACGTGGTTCTACAGAAGAATGCTGAGGATACCATGAATCTAGCACGTGATCAACGACAAGATGTTGGTGAGGATGCAACAAGAAGAATGTTTAGCATCAAGAAAAGACAGCTGAGGTTTCTAAGACACGTAATGAGGAAGGAGAATTAAGCAATCAACAAGACATGAAAGTGAACCAGAAATAGACATAAAAAGTTCTAACATCACACAAACAACAGATCATTATGATGAAACTGAGATACAAACCAATCACAGTGAATATAATACTGAAGGTTTAAAAGAGTTGGAAACGCGTGATCTTAGTCGCTCACAAGCCTAAAAACGTGTCCAAAACGTATTGAACCCAATTATTTTACGGAAAAGAAGAATAGTATACAAGAAGCCAAGGAAGAAGTCAAGAGTCATATAAGTCAGATATAAGTTGGTCTAATATCTTACATCAAGACGTAAAGAAATATGCAAACGTGGCGTCTATAAATTTGTTGAAAGATGGCATGAATTACGAGCGAGTTTGATACACAGAAACAAAAACTGGCCATATATTCTATAAAGAGAACACTAATTAAAAAAGAACATACTTTTTAGATAGAAAATACTTCGTGATTAATATCTTACAATGTAATTACACATCAAATACACTATATTACATCTAAGATGTCTATCTGCTACTACTACTACTACAATCGGTGTTACAAAAACCACCAAACATAAATAAAAATCCTTACTATTACGATTACTGCTGCTACTATTACTACTACTACTCTCTCTCTATCTCTCTCTCTCTCTCTCTCTCTCTCTCACACACACACACACACACACACACACATACACACAAACGAATATATAATCATCCGAAACCCGTGTTAACTAACTAGAATCATGAATCTCTTAAATATAAATTTTACACACGTATTTTACTTAACAGGACGAATGCACAGATTTCGTTCTTCCTGAGCATAACGATAAACTACATCCGACAGTAAGGTATCTGATAGGGAGGCTTTGAAGACCGTGGAACCACCTCTTAATTGTTGTTGCTTCCGGGTCCATCCTGACTCAGGGTGATAACAACCTGTCATGGTCCCAGCTATAGGTAAATAGTCCCCACTCCCAAATTGGGGTGAAAATATGAAAATACATTAGAAAAATTTTATAGCTAAAAATAAATAAATAAAATCCAAAAATACAATCGAATGTAACCACAATTTCTACTCTAGCAACTTCTTTGCTTGCACTTCCCATCTGTGGAATTCCTTTCTGTATACTTGCTTCCCTGAAAACTACAATCTCCAAGAATTTAAATGCAAGGTCAATAGTCATCTCTTATCTTCTTGACTCACATCCGTTCCATGACAGCCTTTTTATCATGTTCTTCTTCCTTTACACTCCAGTCATGCAGTCCTCTTCACACCTGTATTTTCATCCTGTTCTTACTCATTCTCTGACTCCCCCTGTAAATTGTTCCTCTTTCTCATCTTATTTTTTCTGTAACCCCCTGTTCACCAGTGGCAGTTCTGCCTTGCTTGGGGTGAAATCATAAAAAAAATACATTTTTGGAAAATAATTTAACAAAGTTCACAAGAAAATAAAATATCGCCATTAAATAAACTCTAAAGAGTTGATATGCTCGCTCTTATTAAACAAACACACTAAACCAAACATTTTACAGATTTAGTCTCTCTGTTTGTTACGTCTACTCTGGATTGCACTGCTACTAGACTGTGCAGTATAAATAATAATAATAATAATAATCCAGCACCGGTTACAGAAATAGAAGATGTAACCATTCTATGGGATTACACCATCTACACAGACAGAAAAATTGAAGCAAACAGGCCAGACATTACTGTTAAAAACCAGAAGGAGAAAACTTGTCTATTAATTGATATGGCTTGTCCAGCGGATTGTAACATAGCAATCAAGGAATTTGAAAAACTGTCAAAATATAAAGACCTGGAAATTGAAATAGAAAAAATGTGGAAATTGAAAACAAGAGTTGTGCCAGTGATAGTAGGTGCACTTGGAATGATAAAAAATGGAACAAAACAACACATTGAAAGAATCCCTGGAAACCCCAGCTTAAGAGATATACAAAAAATTGTCTTATTAAGTACAGCCCACACACTAAGGAAAACGTTATCTATGTAATGCTGGGGATGATAGGGAAGATAGAAAAACATGAAATGGAGTCATAACAACACGCCACTACCTGCCTTAGGTCTCCCCGCAGACTTGGTTGGTAGTGAGACCAAAGCAGAAATCGAAATATGATGAAAAATGACATAATAATAATAATAATAATAATCTGCCATAGGAACAAACTCCTACACAAAGAATGAAACTTCAGGTCCCCATTTAATCCTAATGATCGCCCTGCAAATTCTCCAGCTACATCCATAACCGCACATTTAAAGAGAAAATAAATAAAATCGTCTCGTGAGGAGTACAAAGTCGTTATGACTGCATTTCATGAAGCGTTACACAAACCTCAGAAAAACATCACACACCAAACATATGTCGTTTGTCGAGAAAAGGTTGGACAAACAATTAGAAAGTACACTGACAAAAATAAACTAACCAATGTACGAAGGTACATCATGCGAAATAACTGATTGACAGAGGCTGAAACTAAAGAAATAAAAAGAATTGCAACCAGAATTAGCGAATCAACAAAACATGAAAGAGAACTGGAATTAGAAAAAAGTAGTAACATCACACAAACCACATATCATAATGAAGAAACCAAGATACACACAAATCACTGGGAATATAATGCTGAAAGTTTAGAAGTCTTGGAAAGGGGTAACCTGAGTAGGTTACAAGACAGCAATAAAACGAGTTCAAAACACATTGAACAGAATTATTTTACGGAAAACAAGAACAATATACAAGAAGCCAAGGAAGAAATCAAGAGCCCTATAAGTCAGATACAAAATATTGCAATGGAGGAACGAGAACAACTCCCAAAATTACAACTAACAAAGCATAACCTCGAAACTGTTAAGCTCTACAATGCAGCACTCAAATTAATTCTGGATGAAGAAGACACTCGTATAAATTTTAATGAAGCAATATATGCATTAGCAATAGCAGCAACAAAAAAATTGAACATTAAATTTTAAAAAAGGCAGAGTTACAGACATGAAGATCCACCTTGGAAAAAATAATAAAAGAAATCGAACAACTTAGCACTCGACGAACTGGCAAGAGGAAAAATGTAAGCACTAGAAAAGACAGAAGAGTCGAAAGAAAACACAATATTAGAAATGAAAATGAAGTCCTATCAACTAAAGAAAAAATAAAGCAAATAATACAACGGAAGGCTCAAAGAATAAGACTCTATAAGAAAAGAGCAAGATTCGACAGACAGAATAAGACCTTTCCAAGCGATGCAAATAAATTTTACAGGAAGATAGGTAAACAAAAAATTGAAGTGACAGTCCCCTCTTCATCCCCACTCAAAAACAAATGAAGGAGATTATACATTTCTGGGAAAAAATATGGACTTACTATAAAGAACATAACAAACAAGCAGATTGGATTGCGCAAGAGATAGAACGAATGAAAAATAAACCAGAACAGACATGGGCTGGAATCACAAAAGAGGATGTTAAACGTGCATTTAAAAAAGCACACAACGGGAAATTTTCAGGAATAGATAAAATTCCTAATTTTTGGCCATATCATTTAATACAGCACACAATAAACTATCCAAAGACCTTCAAGAAATGGTTAACGATCCCACTAAAATTCCTACATGGATGGCCAAAGAAATTACATTTCTTCTACCTAAGAAGAGTAACACAAATAACCTGAAAAACTACAGACTCATTACATGCCTTCCGACAACATACACACTATCGACATCTATTTTAACAAAACACATATTTCTCCTTGGAAAAAAATGACATACTACCGCTTGAACAAAGAGGGTGCAAACATGACTGTTACGGATGTAGAGACCAATTACTCATCAATTGGATGATCTTGGAAAACTGCTTCAATGCAAAGAAAAATCTTAGTACTGCCTGGATAGATTATCGTAAGGCATTCGATAGTGAACCACATTCCTGAATCTTAAAGTCTCTAAATATGTACAAGGTATCACTCGTTATAATCAATTTCATCCATGTCGATATGGAAAACAACACTTTACCTCAATCATATAAATAGAACCTGGTGAAATAAACATCAACAGGGGAATATTTCAAGGTGACTCTTTGTCTCCCTTACGATTTTGCATACCGTTAATAGCATTAACCAGCCAACTTAACAAGACAAAATGTGGTTATAAAATAACTCAAAAGAAAATAAGCCATCTATTTTACATGGATAACTTAAAGTTGTATGCTAAGAATGACAATGCGCTGGAAGGTCTTCTGCAATCTGTAAAATGCTTCAGTGAAGACAATGGAATGAAATTAAATTTGAATAAATGTATTAAAGCTACGATTTTATGACGATCACTACAACAAACATCCTCTATTAGCTTAGATCCTGCTGTAACAATAAAAGATTTAGAGCAAGAATCTTATAAGTACGTAGTGGTAAATGAGAGGCAAAGAATTTCCCATAAGAAAATGAAAGAAATAGTGCGTAAAGAATACTATAGAAGAGTACGACTGATATTAAAAACTGAATTGAATTCTCAGAACAGAGTTATGACCATTAATTACCTTTCCATACCAGTGGTCCAATATAGTTTCAATATCTTAAACTGGACTTAAAATAACATCAAACGAACGGATTCTAAGACAGGAAAGCTACTTTTTAAGCATAAGATGCATCATTCAAAGGCTAAGATAGACTGTCTATACATACCTCGTAAAGAAGGTGGAAGAGGTCTTATTCAGCTAGACTTGTCATACAAGACAGCAACTATTGGCTTACTAACACATATGGAAACAAGAAAAGACTGGATGATACAATTAGTCAAACAACATGAAAACAGAAAAAACATTCGTTAATGAAAGAAGGCAGTAAATACAAACAATGTTTACATTTAGCAGATTCTGTAGAAAAGCTAAACAGAAGCAAAGAACCAACTATTGCAGCAAAAAATTAAAAAAGTCAAGTTTAAAGCTCTTAAACAAATAAAACAACGCTGACAAACCGCTACATGACTAATATCCAGATCGTGTTAATAAATTCAGTGTTAATAAAGTTAATACTCTTCGACTGTTACAAGCATCTGGATTAAAATCTGAAACGGTAGTTTTTTTTCTTGCAGTGCAAGATCAAAGTTTTTTCAATAGGAACTTTCAGGCAAATATCATACATAATAATGTTGATCCAAAATGCAGGTTCTGTGATAAATACCAAGAAACAATAGACCATTTCATCTCAGGATATTCTGTATTTGCCCCAAATGAATATAAAAATCGTCACGATAGCGTGGGGCAATATTTACATTGGACAATATGCTAACACTTTGGAAAATATGTAAACAAACACTGGTATGAACATCACCCAGCACCAGTTACAGAAATAGAAGATGTCACCATTCTATGGGATTACACCATCTACACAGATAGAAAAATTGAAGCGAATAAGCCGGACATTATTGTAAAAAAAAAAAAAAAAAAAAAAACTTGCCTAATAATTAATATGGCTTGTCCAGCGGATTGTAACATAGCAACCAGGGAATTCTAACAACTATCAAAATATAAAGACCTGGAAATTGAAATAGAAAAAAAATGTGGAAATTGAAAACAAGCATAGTACCAGTAGTAGTAGTAGGTGCACTTGGAATGATAAAATATGGAACACAACAACACATTGAAAGAGTCACTGGAAACCCCAGCTTAAGAGATATACAAAAAATTATCTTGATAAGTACAGCCAACACACTAAAAAGAACTTTGTCTATGTAACGCTAGGGATGTTATGGGAGACAGAAAAAACATGAAATGGAGCCATAATAACACACCGCGACCTGCCTTGGTAGGTAGTGTGACCATAGCAAATCGAATATATATATAAAGAATATAAAAATAACAACAACAATAATAATAATAATATATAATAAATATTAATACATAATAATAATAGATAATAATAATATATAATAATATTAAATAATAATAATAATGATAATAATAAATATTAATACATTAGATTTTATAATAAATAACAATGCATAATAATAATAAATAAATAATAATACATAGTAAATAATAATAATAATAATAATAATAATAATAATAATAATAATAATAATAATAATAATAAAGGAATTGTTTTAAAGACGTAGTCTTCCAGTCTGTTACGGATCCCCTGGGTGGGACTGTTAACAATAAAGGAATTCTTATTTTCATTCAGTCGCAATATTTAAAAGTCTAATAAATAAAACATTAAGTGTAAAATTTGATGGATACAGTTCTAACAGACGTGTCTAGACTCGTTCCTCTAGGGAAAAGAAATAAAAATAAAAATGAAAAAAAGCTATTTGTCAGAAATGACCGCTAATGAAGGCTGCTAGAATACCTACCCAAGATCAGATTTGTTCGTTCTCACTGAGTGCCCTCGAATTCTGATCTGAGGCTAGATTATGCTAAGTTTTATAGTGTTATTACTATTTTTCTTTCTCCATTCTTTAGGCCATTTTTCACCCAATACAATACTCGAAAGCTACTCATAGTAGAGTGTTACTAAGCGTTGTTGTTTTATGGACGTAAGAACTGTCGATTACGCGGCTATGTAGGATAAATAACGGTTTACCCTAGATTTGAAGAGGTAAGTAGTTAGAAAAAATCTCTCTTTCCCAAAGCTGTTCTCTTCCGAAACATCTGCACAAATGGAGCTTTTTTCTTACGAGTAAAGTACGAAGGGAACGAGGATGGTTCGACATTGTGAATGCAGCATAGGTCTGGATTGGTGGAAGTAAAGAATGTAGTTCGTCTGAAAAGATGCCGTAGAAATAATGATAGAGTAGTAATAGGCTTACGACTTTTGGCCTTTGGGAAAGTGGTTGTAGAATGGAAAATATCTAGGTGGCATAAACGCTTTAAAACAATGTCGCGGTTGGAAAGAGAGGGTTGGAAAGCTCCAGGCCATACATGTCAGCAAAGCACCATTTAACTCCTGATCAAACTCTTGGTAACGATAGGTGAAATAAAGTACTAATTTTTTTAATCATTTAATCCCAAGCAAGTCGGAAGCGCTACAAGTGATCAGGGGGTTCCAGTGAGAGAAATAACTGGGTACAGGTGGTATTGAAAAAAGGAAAAAAGATGAACTGGATTCAAGAAGATAGAAGATGGCAATTGACGTTGGTTTTACATTTTTAGAGATTGTAGCTGTCAGGAAAGCGAATAAACAGAAGGTGGGAAGTGCTAGAAAGGAATCTTTTGGAGTAGAAGTGGTGGTTACATTAACTACTTCAACAGTAACAGGGTGAGACAGTGGCAGTCGGCATTTGTCAGCTCTCTGCATTCGGGTAGAGAGCGCTCTCTGCTTCCGAGCAGAGAGCACTAACCCAGTCGTGGTTCCGCCGAAGGGTAGAATCACGACTCGGTAAAAATAGACAGACATTTTTTGGCCCGGCTATATAGCCGGGAACACCCGCTATAAAATGACCTTGTGTCACATCTAACCTTGCGTGGGAAGGTTGGTAAATACCGTAATAGGGTGGGACCTAGCTGCAAATCTAGTGGCACGATAAAATTCATGTGGTTAGGGCATCAGGGAAAAAGCTCATTGTTATTTGTCTATAATTCTGAGATGAGTTAGTATTTACAGTACTGACATTATCCGGACTATTGTCCCCATCTTCGTTGCAATTTGTACGATGTTTCGGTCGTTTGTACGCACCGGCCTTCTTCAGGTGCTAGGAATTTCTAACCGAGCCCTTTATTACAATCACTGGGACATATCATCCTCATTACTTGCGTAAAGCTTCGATTGGAAATCATGACTAATCTCCCTCTAACCATGCAAGTTACTTGTTCACCACTGCTGTAGACTGCTATTGAACTCACAACTCTTTGGGTCAATCACAGGAACTAACCAACGTTTATATCCACTTAAGCACACATGGTCCAGTGGATAAGAAATCGGCTTTTTTTGCGGCATCTTCAACGATTAATAGTATATATGTGACGTACTTTAGGTTTGGAGTGAATCTGCACCCCAATATACCTTCAAGGCTCAAAGATTCTTTCAGAGTTCGACAGTTCGTAACTGGTGGGAATTTGTTCAGCTCGGCGATTTTGAAGAGTTACTAGTTTGGTATTTTGAGACAGGGAAAGTTAGAAGCCAGTTAGAAGAAACTTGGATTGTTAGACGCCTTAACCGTCAGAGTAAACGCTGCGAACGCAGAAAATAATGAAGCAATCTCCAGTAAATTCGTCTTTTAAGGGAGATGGGGACGCTGTAGCCAAAGAGTGTTTACATACAGTCGGAAGATGATTATCTTATGATTTTGTGCTGTTGGCTTACTGCCTTAAAGGGTGAATCAACCAAAATATAATAACAGTTAAAACAAACAAAAAAACAAGACAGCGTAATAAAGTAACAGTGAAAATATTTTCCTTAAGAAATCAATAAAGAAATAAAATAAAAGAATTAAACAAAACCTGCAGTTAGGTAAAATATATTTCGTAACTGCACTATGGCAAATTGGAAAAGAGAAAAGTACAACCAGTGAGATTAAGAGGGCAAGAGATAGATAGATAGATAGATAGATAGAGAGAGGGGGGAGAGAGAAAGAAAAGCAGAGAAGAGTAGACTGAGAAATTACGAGAAAAACAAACTCACACACACACATAAGATGTAGACTAAGCAAAAAGACTGATACAGGTAGATTGAGACACCAATAATTACGTCAAAAGAGAGGTTATGAGATCGAGGTAAAGAGAATGAAAGATAGAGATAGAAAATGAGAATAAATTAAAGACAGAGAAACTGATATATATATATACATATATATATATACGTATATATATATATATATATATATATATATATATATATATATATATATATATTAAAAAAGGATTAATTCAAAGATGATACAGGAAGAGAGCTCCATGTAATAAAATATTACAGAGCAAATATATATATATTAAAAAAGGATTAATTCAAAGATGTTGAATGGCCATTTCGATATGACGATCCCCACGGGGAGCGACACATCACCTCAGCAACAGAAAAAAACCTTTCAGAAACTGGAGAAAAATTAGTCCCAGTTCAGAAACTGGAGAAAAATTAGTATTATATATATATATATATATATATATATATAGAGAGAGAGAGAGAGAGAGAATAGATGAGCCATGGAGAAAAAAACAACGAAAAAGAGACAGTGAGAGATACAGGCAGACAAAGGGGGAGACAGAGAGAAGGACGAGAGGCAGGGTGAAAGAGAGAGAAAGACTGACAAAAGGAAAGATGAATAGTTGATTTCTAAACGCCGTTTAGATGTGGCACAAGGCCGAAAGTATGGGGTACCCAGTGAAGATTGAACTCACTACTCAGTTTTAATAGGTTCTAGCAAGACAAGATTGCGAACCATTACACCACGCCGAGGTACCCTAATAGATAGTGATTTGCTAACCGTAGGTTAGATGTGGCACAAGGCCGAAAGTAAGAAATGCCAGTGAGGATCGAACTCACTACTCAACTGTAAGGATTCTAGCGAAACAAGCTTGATAACCATTACACCACCTCGAGGTGCCCAAACCGAAGTGAAGAATAAAGAGAAAAAGTGTGTGTGTGTGTGTGTGTGTGTGTGTGTGTGTGTGTGTGTGTGTGAGAGAGAGAGAGAGAGAGAGAGAAGTAAATCAGATGGAAAATATTGACATGAAAGAGAAAGAGAGTGATAGATAGAGAGACAGACAGAGGTAGGGGAATAGAGAAAATGAGAGGAGAAGGAGATAAAAAAACAGAATAGTAAACAACGGGAAGCAGAGAAGAAAGAAAGAAAGAAAGAAAGAAAGAAAGAGAGAGAGAAAGAGAGAGAGAGAAAGAGAAATAGATAAAAGTAGACTGAGAGATTAAGAGAGGAAAAGAGAGAAGAGCAGAGAGGGGGAGAAGACAAATACTAAACAGAAAAATCCACACATAAAGAGCTAGACAGTAAGAGAGAAAGAGAGAGAGATAAAACACGTGTGTGTGTGTGTGTGTGTGGGACAGAGCACAACCTAAACATGGATTAGAGAGTGCCTGTATCCTTACCCGCACCACTCTGTTCCTTCCTTCATGGACAAAGGATTGACTGGTCGAAAAATTTTCACGATTATGTTACCCTACAACATTGTTGCCCCCGACCCTAACGAAATTCCTTCGATTGTTGTGGACGCCGACGTGAGCGGCTACATAAATACTCCACACATGTTCAAGGCCACCTTAGTAGAAAATAATGGCCAACAGAAACGCGACCGTCTTTGGTCCAGACTTGTAGTTGCTGAAGCCGCACTGAGAATATCATCCAACCCAACAGCGGTTTTATTAAATAATATTTTTATTTGATGTTTTTCTAAAATAAATATGTATGACCGATTTCTTATTGTATAATTTATTCTCAATTACCTGCATACGTACTGTATTCACTGTCTTAATCTTTATTGAGCAAGATAAATGTTTTTACAGTATAAGTAATATTTAAATACTGACGCTGCCAAAATGTTCAAGATAAATTCTTAACTTCGTTATATTATTAATAAAAAAATAATTTTATATCTATTGATGTTTATTTTATTTTAATTTAATAATAATAACTAGAAAGAACAGTCAAAGACCACCAACCTCCGCCAAGGTAATACCGACATCATCCCATCTCAAGATGGTTATTAAGACAAGAAGGAATAACTGCAATGAATTCAACAATAAAAAAAGGGGGGGGAGAAAAGAAAAAAAAGAAGAACCAGATTGCTCACAAAATAAAATGCACACTTAAAATGAAACAGAGAAGGTAATTCGGTATTTAAAATGATCATGGGGATGTAATTCAGTCTTTGGCATTTGAAAGGCAAAATCAAATTTTAATAATAAAGCCGGAAAAATCGCCCAGAAACTATATCGCGTACAGGATCTGACCCAAAATCTAATCAGCTCGTGCCATTCATGAGGCCAATGATCATTGAATGTTTCGTCCATATCCATCCAGCGGGTCTTGAGATATGTTGATCACTGATAAACAAAGAAACAGACAAATGCGACCGAATGCAATACGTTCGCCTCAAGGCGGAGGTAGTAATAATTCCAGAAGAGCGCAGTTCCCAGAAGATAATTCTAAGGATAACAAAAAATTATATATTTTCAGCTGTATTTCATGAAGTGTTTGAAATAAAGGTTGCTACTCATATATATATATATATATATATATATATATATATATATATATATATATATATACCCCTGCTGTTCATCTCAGGGTTCTGGACAGGCTCCAAAGGAGAATCTCTAATGTGATCAGTCCAGACCTGGCAGCTCGACTCCAGCTACTTTCTCACGGGCGGGATGTGCCTTCCCTCTGTCTTTTCTATAAATATTTTCATGGATTCTGCTCCAACGAACTTGGGTCGCTGGTGCCCCCTACACAAGAATTTACTCTAGCAATCAGACTGGCAACAAGGTCCTACCTTTTTGCAGTTAAACCTACCAAATTCAGCCTACAATTCTTCTCCATCAGTTTCTTTTCTCACACTTCCTGCCTGTGGAACTCCCTACTTGCTTTCCTGACGGTTACAACCTCTAGTAATTTAAATGCAATGTCAATTTCCATCTCTTATCCAATTAACTCTAGTCCTGCCCTCGTCCTTTCTATATCACCCCGTGTATCTTGTTCTTTTCATTTCTCTCTACTTTCGTAAGTGTCTTCACAATTGTGTTCCCATCCTTCTCTTGCTCTTTCTCCGACACCCCCTACAACTGATTCTTTCTCTTCACTCTCCTCCTACCTTTTACTCAATTATGTAGCCCCTTGCGCATCAGTGGTGGAACCGCCTTGCCTGGGATGAAATGATTATATATATATATCACTGATATAACTTCACAAGAAATTGCAAATTTTGTTGCACATGTTTATATAGAAAAGCGAGGGTGTTATTGGTTTAACAAGGCTTTTAATTTTGAGAACGCAAGAGCATGAAACCCAGAGTTACAAACTCACATCTATCTATCTATCTATCTATCTATCTATCTATCTATCTATCTATCTATCTATCTATCTATATATATATATCTTTAACAGACGTCATATTATTTAAACCCGACGAACATTTCGGCCAACTCTTATCAAGGGTTCTCGTTGGCTTTAATTTTAAGGGAATTAAGGAAAAGGACGAGGCAAAATAAATTAAATTACTTACAACGGTGCTTTCGTGACTTCTGTTTTTCGCAAACCAACTTTCACTGGTTTGTATACTAATTGGAAATCGTTTGTCCCTAAGTCTCATAAACTGGGCCTGATAGAATCCTTGGTTCACCGTGCCTTGAATATTTGTTCTCCTGAATGTTTAGAAAGCGAATTAATTCGCTTGCAGGAGATTTTCGAAGGCAACGGATACCCGGTTAATGTGGTGAAACGGGTAATTGATCGCAAGATCAAACGTTATAAAGAACCTAAGGTTGAAGGACCTAGCCGCTGTCCCTTGTATCTGAAAATACCCTGGCTTGGTAGAAGATGTCAAACTGTAGCCGACAGAGTTTCGGCATGTGTTTCGTCCTGTTATTTTGCGGTCCAGTTACGTGTTGTTTTTCAGACTAGACCTGTGTTTCCTTCCTTCAGTAAAGATAGGTTGTCCTATTTTCGAAAAAGTTCCATTGTTTACAAATTTAAATGCTGTTGTGATGCGGCATACATAGGACGTACCGATCTGAGGTTGGAGACGCGGGTTTCACAACACGTCCCCACTAATATACGTTCCAGTGGCTCTCTCAGACCTATAAGAACAACACAATCTCTTCTGGATTCCGCTCTTGGCCGACATCTTTTGGACAATCAAGTGTGTGCCTCGGCATATGAGGACAGCTGATTTACTGTCTTGCACAGCGCTCGGTTTACACATCATCAACGTATTTTGGAAGCAATTTGCTTGAAACTTCAACAGCCGAGCCTGTGCAGACAGAAAGAGCGGTTTTTACGCTCCTTACAATTGCTGGTGAGTCTGTGAGTGTAACATTTTTTCACTCTTGTGGAATTACATGTGTCCACCCCCTTACATCTTATGTGTTTTGTTTTTTTTCAATAAATTTATTTTTAAACGAGTTCCATGATCTCCCAGCATTGTAAGTAATTTAATTTATTTTGACTTAATTCCCTTAAAATTAAAGCCAACCCCTTGATAAGAGTTGGCCGAAAGGTTCCTCGGGTTTAAATAATATGACGTCTGTTCTTTTTAAGGCCATTAGTAATTTCTGTGGGTACAAATCGTTATATATATATATATATATATATATATATATATATATATATATATATATATATAATTTATTTGTTTACACATTAGTCTTAATGTATATTCGTATTTCCCGATTATTCTGGCTGGTATATATATATAATTATAAACAAAAACAGAGTATCTACTCAAATACGACATTCCATTAAAACAAATAAATTAAAAATAAGTCGGAATTAATCAATTTCGTTACATTTCGTGTGTGTGTGTGTGTGTGTGTGTGTGTGTGTGTGTGTGTGTGTGTGTGTGTGTGTGTGTTGAGGGGTTAAATTGTTTTCAGATGGTGTACGTCTGGAAAGGAGAAAATGAATATCATGACAAGAGGAAAAACAGTTCTTAGCCGACATGTTTCGTTTTTGTGTTCTTCACATGTTTTGACTGACCTTTAAGCACCTGATGAACATTCATGAACATTCCAAAGATCAAAGTTGAATAGGAAACATGAAGCCAGGAGAGGGTACCGCAAGCAATGGAAGAAACTGTTAACATAGAACTTACGTTTACATCTAACAATTTAAAATATGAAACTATGAGCTTTTCCCGCCAATCAAGTACTGTTCGGAAAAAATACGGTATATAAATCTTCTAATCTTCTTCAGGTTCTAATCCTGCCGGAGGATGCATACTTTTCTAAAAAAGATTTCACGAATATTCAGGCCAGTAGATGTAAATAATATTTTGGTACTATAGAGAAAAGTTCATCAGAATGATTACCATAAAATTATTTATAGAAAAGACACAGAGAGGCTACAGTATGTCGCCGGGAAAGTGACTGAAGCCGAGATTCAATAACATTGCAGATTCTTCTTTGGATTTTACCAAGAATCTCTAAATCTATAGAAGGAGTCGCGGACCGTATGCAACAGCCATATTCAATGCATAGGCAAATGGCAGACTTATAAATGTGTTAGACAGATTCTGTCAAGAAAAATTATCTGGAACATAAGTGAACCAACTTTTCTAGGAGCAGACCTAGCAATTGATTTAATATACTATTTCCACTCCATGACAGCGGACAACGTTAGTCCTACAAAGTGTAAAAAGTCACTCTCCTAAAAGAAAGGCATTAGTCATATTGATAAACCGCTATAAATGTGTGTATGTAAAGATATATATACCGTATTTTTCGTAATACGAACCTCTAAAATTGTGCTGAAAGCGTGGGAAAATGATTCTACTCATGCATAATACGCATCCCTTATTTGGTAATAAACCGCTATAAATTGTACCTCTCCAACTTTATTATGACCCCTGTTTCCTACTGTTGTTCAAGTTGAAATTGAAGATATTTATCAAAATTTCCGATCCTTATGATTCTAAAAAGAAACGGAAATACCTACTGCGCAAACTCATTAACTTGTTTTTGTTCGATAAAATATGCAAACATAGAATGATATTATTCTAATTTAGTTTTATGATAATATTTATTTTACATCGCCGAATGTTAGTCAAATTGTCGTATGTTTGTGGTGAGTAGTCATTTCGAAAATCGACCTATGGCACAGCAATTTTTAAAAATATTTTTTGTAACTGTGCATAATACGCTAATTTTGCTAATAGTTTTTTTATAGAATTAAATGCATATTTTACATAGAGAATTACGGTACATATGGACTCCAACACATAGGTATGACTGGGTAGATGTATATTGACACATCTATGTAATAATATACATATATACATGTGTATACTGTGTGCATGTGTATGTAAATTTGTACGCGCATGTATGGTTGTATGTGGATATTTAATTGTTGTGACCTCGTCACCAAGTTGTTGTGGTCCTGTTGGGGACAGAAATAAAAACATACAGACGAAATAGTGTTAATAAGATATATTACAAAGACAGTAGTATAAACATATACCAATGAGCGATTATTAACGTTGAGTCTGGCTGACAGAGTTATCTGCTGGAATATATTCTCCTCTCTCTCTCTCTCTCTCTCTCTCTCTCTCTCTGCCTCTACAAAGTAGAATTGCTGCTTATATAGATTGAACAATTTCATGTGTCATATGGGTAAGTCCTGATAACAATGAACACATAGATAAAACGAACAAGCACAGAGAAACACAGACTCTTCAAAATGTCAAAACTGGAACACATGAGAAGTCAAAGCAATTAATATGAATTACGTTAACCAAAGTATCCTCAGATCACAAAAGCACTCTTCTTCATAGATTTGTCTTACTTCTTTTAGTTGAACTGATGAAGCCAAAGAGAACAGTGCTTTGTTTCATTAGGAGGAAGAAAAATGCAGTTTTCCTCTTGTCTTCTTTCTTTATTTATTTTCTTAGGGGTAGAATCGCCGACTGACGCCAATTCGGTCGGGTTTCAATCCTGGTTTAGGAAGCGACCGGAGTCTAAGCCGCACTGACGAGCTGTAATACAGCGAAACAGATCTGTCTGCGGATGACTATAATATTTACACTTTCACACCCGGATTGATCATTCTGGAAGTGTGGTAGACTTTGTAAACAGTAGCCGGCATTTACGCACCGCTCATTCGATAATGAATTGGATCACTCTAGCTATTGGGCGTGTTTATACGCGCTAAAAAGCCTGCCTTCTTCTACTAGACGCTCGTGGCCTAGGGGTAGAATCGCCGATTGACGCCAATTCGGTCGGGTTTCAATCCTGGGTTAGGAAGCGACCTGAGTCTAAGCCGTACTGATGAGCTGTAATACAGCGAAACAGATCTGTCTGCGCATGACTATATATATATATATATATAGGATGTCATATAACAATATTATTCTTCACTGGTAGCATGACTCGGAGTTTCATACACAATAGAGTCTTCTCCGACTAGAGACTTGTAGTGGATAGGAAATTAATTAAAAGTAAATTTCTTCTTCACTTTCACAAAAATTCACAATGACGTGTGAAATCCTGGTTTTGTCAAATAGAAAAAGGATTGATCATGTGCTTAAAGAAAAATTCGAAACCGGATTTCGCGGGTAGATGTTAAATTGATTTTCTGACCTATGGAAGCGATTTTCAAGACTAAAAATAGTTAACGATCCAGTGCGAAAAATCTAAATGACTATAAAACGCTTCGGTCAGTGTCAGCCAGACAGTTAGATGGGAGTAGCGAGACGACACACTAAAATGTAACGGGAGAAACTTCAAGTCAACTAGAACGTAAGGTTGCGTCGCATATCGGTCTCCTTATCCTTCTTTCTCGTGTGCTGATTTCTTTTACTTCTTCTTCTCCTTCAAAGACACTCCTACCGAACAAACGCTCGTACATACATACGTACATACATACGCACGCATAAACTCTTTCCAAAAAATTACTACTACGAACATTTTCTACAACTCTGATACCCTTAATTTTCTCATTGAACATTAACTTCTACAACTTGTGTTATCCTTTCTATCAATAATTTCTATTTTAGTATGAAAAATGTATATTTTTATTCTTACACTCTTTCACGCAAATACACATTCCAACCAACCGGCTTCAACCTTCTGATTCCGACCTGATGAAAACTTTCTGATAACAACGAATAAATCTGTAAGCTGTAGGGAGTTTGGTTATGTATGACACAAGGCTGAATTAATAAACATTCATCGTTTCTCTATAGCTTCAGACTGACCGTTACTTAACTTAAATTTTAATACAAATATTGCAATGCTGGCTCAGTCCATGTATTATACGGTGGTTACTGATTTTCAAAATGTATTTAAAATAAACGATACTTATAATTTATATCTAAATTAATCGGAGATTAATGTTTTTATTTTATATCTAAAATAAACAGCGATTAATAGTACTTTTTAATTTTATTAAAATAAACTGACCTAAAACTATAAAAAATATTATTTAAGATAGACAAGATTTATATTTTATATTTCAAAAGTTAAAAGTTCATGTGTGTGTGTGTGTGTGTGTGTGTGTGTGTGTGTGTGTGTGTGTGTGTGTGTGTGTGTGTGTGCCAAATGTTATTAAAGAAAACAGACAATTTGTGTCGATTAATTTGATTGATCGACTTTTCCAATAACATTTGCCTAAAAGAAAATTTGCAACAGAAATATACAGAATGTATCTTTTTGGTCTGACGTATTAGATGAAAGATGTTTGAAAAAAAGCTTTGCTGCTCAAATACACATTAATATATATATATATATATATATATATATATATATATATATATATATATATATATATATGGGTATTTGTAAGTGTGTTTCTGTTTGTTTGTGCAGTGACTTATGCATCTCACGTTTCATTTATTCGGCCAAACCCAGTGTGTCGCTATTGTTTGTTCGCTAGCCGCCTTTTGATCGCACATCATGTCATGTCGCCGACCAGAAAGAAAGAAAGGAGAAAAGTTCATTCTTTCTTTTCGTAAATTACTAATTGCTTTTCTCATCCTAACAGACAGACTTTTTCAAATGTATTTTCTTTTTCTCTGTTCTCACACAATATAAGCCGAATGCAATTTATAGGTGTGAATAACAGAGAGAGAAAGAGATAGAGAGAGAGAGAGAGAGAAAGAGAGAGAGAGCGAGAGAGAGAGAGGGGGGAGGGAGATAAATGGAGAGAATGAGGAAAGTTAGAGAAATGAGTCATAGAGAAAAAATGGTAAAGATGATTTCATGTTACGTAATTCGTTTTATTGGCTTTCATTGGGGATTAACTTGTTTCGTGAATTTTTACTTGGTATAATTTAATAAACACACACACACACACACACACACACACACACACACACACACACACACACACACACACACATATATATATATATATATATATATATATATATATATATATATATATGCATGTATGTTTAGACAGTATATCTTTCCAGTTGAATTCCTTGCATTCACTTACATGAAAATACCCTTGGGAAAGGTATTCATCCGTCTTTTCTCCATACAGCTATCAGTTAAATGGCAGGACAGACTGGATTCTATAGCCTTGACTGCAACCAGTCTACCGTAGAAATGAATGGCGGCCTACTGCAGGAAAATATTCTGCCCAGCCAGTGATGTCTCTTTGGAGACATGATCGCCCAAGCGTGTATCATGTATGGCACTTAACTGATAGACTGATCTTCATGTTTCATCAAATAATATAAACATACTTTTATACTGATGCTTTCCAGCTGTTTCGCAAGTTTCTTGATGTTAAGATAGAATTCAGCAAGGAAGATGCTGGATTTTTTTACCTAGTACTTTTGATCTTTTCCAAGATCAACAATTAAGGGATAAATTAAAAAAGACAAACTTATGTATTTGCGATAAAATCTGCATTTCGTTGCGATACACGAGATACTAGATTAGCAACTAGGTCCCACCCTTTTACAGTTAAACAAATAAGATGTAACCGTAAATTCTACTCCAACAGCTTCTTTTCTCGCGCTTCCCGCCTGTGGAACTCCCTTCCACAAGTCTGCTTTCCCGACAGTTACAATCTCCAGGTGTTTAAATGTAGGGTCAATAGACACCTCCTATCACACTAACTCCCAACTATTCTCACAACACTCTCATCTACCCAACCCTCATTCTCGGTATCCTCACCCGCCTATCACCCACCCTCTGTTATGTCCTATATTTAACCAGCCTTTCTCCTCTCTACGTAGCCCCCTGCACAGTAGTGGCAGTGACATGCCTTGCTCGGGGTGAAACGCTTATAAAAAAAAAAAAAAAGTGTTAATTTTTAAGAAAAACACGTGCGAAAGCCATTTGTATTATTTCATTAAAAACATTATCCGTTGTAGCTATGGCTATTTTTTTTTTTTGCAAAACAAGCGTTTCAATATAAGAGAGCTGATGTTACGTGCACGTTAATATGTCATTGATATATGCGTAATTAATTTTGTTGGTCGATTTTGGCATAGAGAGACTCTATGACTATAATTTGAAGTTTTTCTTCATTATTTTTGTGGTGTAATATACTGCTTTCGTCAGTATTACACCTTTTACTACAACCACGCTCTCCCGTAGACTTACATATCATCTTTCTGATCAGAGTACTATTAAACAACATTTCTCTGAAAATCATAAACATGTAGGTAATATCAGACAAATTTTGGTCAACAATACGGTGATCCTTACTCACACACACAGTAAGAGGAACCTGCGGATATTGGAGGAAAGTATATATATATATATAGCTTGATTTTATACACACACACACACACACACACATACACACATATATATATATATGGCTTGATGTGTATGCGGTGTATATACGTGTATGTGTATGTACGCATGGACTGGTGTATATCGATATATATATACATGTATGCGAAAAAGAAGGGTTCATATGCATACACCTGGGTGTATGTATGGAGACGTGTGTAAAAGTGTGTATATACACACGTACACATATATATAAGTGTGAGAACCACTTGGATATAAGAATTAGTAAATAGAAAAACAGAACAAAACTAGTGTAATCAGGGTTACAGTTGAAAGCGATTGTCATTGTATTGAAATTTTTGAAGAATAAATTTGGCTGGCAAATATAGAGTTGAACAGGTGTTCCACGAATGAGAATTTCCAAGAAAAGAAAAAGTTAGCATAGAATTTACAGTGACATCTAGTCAACTCAACAGAATAATAGTGAGGATTTGCAGGCAATCTTGTACTGTGTTTGAAATAAAATCTAGGTATCATGACGAGGGCCTCATCCAAACACTTGCCATGAAGTCATCTTAGAAAAGACACAGAGAGCCAACTTTACGACAGAAGGAATGCGACTAAGTCCGAGACGTTAGATCAGAACCAATAATATTGCTGATTTTCTTTTTGATTTTTACAAGAATTTCTAACTACATGACAGGAGCAGCAGATCATATGTGGCCGTAATATTCTAAGCATGTACGAATAGGAGACTTCAATAGAAAAACTGAAAAATTACTAAACAGTGAGCCAACTTTTCTTTCAATGAATTCAATATCGTCTTTCAATTTCATGTTAGCCCGAGAAGATGCAACGAGCCACTCCTCTAGAGGTTAGCAGCAGCCATGCTGATCGAAATGGAAGACATAAAAGGGTTGCGCACATGGGTAATAAAGAGAAGTTTTGTTCTGAGATGTTAAAATTAGCAACCCGCCCTTTGCCTTAGTTAACAACAGACAGAAAATCCTTTTTAACTTCAGCCACTAATTTGATCTTATCGGACCGATCAGACTTAGTATCGAGACAGAAGTAAATGGTTGTGTCATCAGCATTAATACCGAGTTGAGAGCTAATACCAATTACTTCAAATATTAATGTGAAAAATGATAAAATTTAATATTTTATATATATATATATATATATATATATATATATATATAGTAACGTGGTATATATATATATATATATATAGTAACGTGGTAAAAAAAAACCTTCTTTGGTAAATAATTCAAGTGGATCCTAGTAATATAAAATATAAAAAATTTGGTACAAACATTTTTGCCGGAATAAGCATTTCCTATAACTGAAGAGAGAAATATAAAAAAAAAAAAAAAAAAGGAAAAAAGAGTCAGGACAGAGGTATTGGCGTCATCACAGTTGGGGGTATTCAGACCAGTCGCGAAGATGTTGACCACTAATTCATTAAACGCCTACTTTTAATTCCATGGATGCTTATGAATGTGTAACCCGACAAATTAACACACCCATGTACACTAACTTATATCAACATACACACATGCGCACACATCCACATATGTGCATATAAATGTGACTGTGTATATACCTATAGACTTACATTTATTCATCTCCACATACGACTCTTGCGTTCGTATACTCACATATATTTTATAAAGATAGGATTTCCGCGCGTATAAATAGTCTTATATATATATGTAATATGCTAACAATTCTCACACATACTCCTAAGTTACGCATATATTTTCATACTTACATACAGCCTCACATCTATACGTATATCTACTCAAAGATGCTTACGCACCCACACATATGTGTGTACGTGCGCACATATAAATGTATTCTTCATACATACTTTCATCCATTTATATCCACATACAATTACTATACTCACACACTCGCAAATTTATGAGAAACAGATCTACGCACACAAGTATGCACATCCATATACATATAAACAACATTTTATATACCCGTATGTATAAAGACAATGTACGCCTGTGTACACACATACATCTACTTTTAACTCCCAAACGAGGTGGTATATTTCACATTTCATACATCTTAACAAATATTACACATATATATCCATATATACCGGCAGATATCATTCGGATCTTGATATTAACCTGTACACATATGGGTAGAATGATCAATACATGAAGGTATAATCAGTTCAAGAATGCACAATCGACTACATTCAAGATTAACACAACCTACATATAATCAGGTGTTCTCATATACAGGAAAAACATTGACATATTCAGGTCCACTCTTATACATGAAATACACTTATACTTAAGTGCACCCTTATACACACAATAATACATACAATAATATATATAACACATATACTCATAGCTATACATGGAAACATGAACATAATTAGATGCACCCATATACACGAAAAGCATATCTAACCTTACAGTTAGGTGCACCATTAATTGACCACATATAAAAATCTTTCGTTATCAATCTGTGAAAAGATTCTGCATAAAGTATCAAATGGTTTAAAGACATCCAAAATAAAGATAAGACAACCTTCATTCAGTTCGACATTATGGATTTCTACCCATCCATATAAAAAAAAATCTATTGTTAGATAGTTTAAATTTCTTTGTAAATATTACCGATGAGGAATTTAAAATTATATTGGCATCTAGGACATCTTTATTATCCAATAATAATTCTACATGGATAAAGAGCCACGGTGATAATTTTGATGTCCACATGGGTGGTTTTGATTCCACCCAAATCGCAGATTTGATAGGAATCTATATCTTAAACACCCTTAGTAGGATAGTGGACACTAAACAAATAGGTCTATACAGAGATGACGGACTCATCATTATCTCTAACTGTAATGGTCTACTATCATCTCGGATAGAAAAGAAAGTAATTAGGGCCTTTAAATGGCTTGGATTAAAAATAGAAATTTCCTCCAATTTAAAAATAGTCAACTTCTTAGATATTACGTTAAATTTGTCGAACAACACATTTAAACCCTACCAAAAATAATGAAACCCCAACCTACATGAATGTTTATTCCAAATACCTCCAACAAATAATTAAACTATCAATTCACACAATAATAATATACTAAATAAATTTTATAACAATCAAAAGACAGATAATACAACCCTCTGTAACTGTAGAGACAAAAACAAATGCCCAGTTGGAGATATGTGTAGATCCGAAGAAGTAATATACCAAGCAACCATCTATCCTAGCAAAGACAATACAAGACAAGATACAGATTATTTAAAAAAATATAAATTAATATAAATGTCCAACTAGCAGTATATCCCGGCGTTGCTCGGGTGTAATGAAAGCTTTAAAACTAATCCATGTTCCCGGATCTCAGACTCTTTGGACGTTGGCACGAAAGACTAAAAAGCAATTGTTGTTTCCAGTTAAAGCGAAAAAGTAGAATGAAAGAAAAATGAATGGATGTAAGTCAAATTTTGATTCCCTGGTATCGATATCAAATAAGTTTTTTCGTCCTAAAAAATCTGTATCTTCTTCATAGCACTCTGGCTATTTTTTTCTTGCTATTGTCTTTGCTAGGATAGATGGTTGCTTGGTATATTACTTCTTCGGATCTACACATATCTCCAACTGGGCATTTGTTTTTGTCTCTACAGTTACAGAGGGTTGTATTATCTGTCTTTTGATTGTTATAAAATTTATTTAGTATATTATTATTGTGTGAATAATAGTATTTACCATCGTAAATACTAGGATTAACAAATTATCATCTAATAGGAAAATATTTAATGAAAATAAGACACATTACAATATCGCCTGAAACAAAAGCGGCTTCAAACAGTAGTTGCATCACATAGAACCGACAAAATTACCAGAACAAATAAACCTAGAAATAGAAAGAGAAGAGTACTATGGTTCAACTCCACCTTTCTCTCAATTATCTAATATTAATATCTAAACTTATTTATAAATGGGACTGTGTGTGTGCGTGTCCCCGTTACCTATAGACTCCGAAACGGCTGAACCGATTTTCTTGAAAATTTACACAGTTGTACTGTAAGCGTCTGCGAGTGTTCTTAGCTAGGTTTTGTGTCATGGTACCCCGATAAATATCGAAAATCGATAATCGAAAAAATCGGGTTAGAGAAGGAGTGGTTCGATTTTAATCAAATTTGATACATTCATAGACAAAGACATAAGAAACAATATTCATAAGTTTCAAGGTTGCATTTCTTACAATAGTGCACGAAATCGATAATATATATATATATATATATATATATATATATATATATATATATATATAAGGCAAGATGTTTGTTTATCTGCCTGTGTGTCTGTATTTTTTTTCCAGCCCTTTTATTTAGTTTTTGCTTCGGGTTTGGCTCTAAGTAGGTATTACTGTAGTTCTTAGTCTCAGCCATGACACCATTTACTCAGAGGATTTAGTTAGCCTTCAAAATTCAGTTTAGGACGAAAAAACTTATTTGATATCGATACCAGGAAATCAAAATTTGACTTACATCCATTCATTTTTCTTTCATTCTACGGTTTCGCTTTAACTGGAAACAACTATTGCTTTTTAGTCTTTCGTGCCAACGTCCAAAGAGTCTGAGATCCGGGAACATGGATTAGTTTTAAAGCTTTCATTACACAGGAGCAACACCGGGCTATACTGCTAGTTGGACAATAATTTTTGAAACTAGTTGATAAGCACTTTAGGCAGAACAACCCACTAAGGAAGATCTTCAACAGGAAGACATTAAAAATTAATTATTCCTGCACTAGCAATATTAATAACATCATCAATTCACACAATAATAATATACTAAATAAATTTTATAACAATCAAAAGACAGATAATACAACCCTCTGTAACTGTAGAGACAAAAACAAATGCCCAGTTGGAGATATGTGTAGATCCGAAGAAGTAATATACCAAGCAACCATCTATCCTAGCAAAGACAATAGCAAGAAAAAAATAGCCAGAGTGCTATGAAGAAGATACAAATTATTTAAGAAAATATAAATTAATATAAAATTTTTGATGTTATATAAATACATTGACACTGCCCAGTTTGTTAATATAAAAGTGTTAATATGATTTTATTATCTATCTATCTATCTATCTATCTATCTATCTATCTATCTATCTATCTATATATATATATATATATATATATATATATATAATAAAACAACAATAATTCTTTACCTTGTACTTAATGTCGTCCTCATCTTTATTGCTATACTCACAACGTTTCGGTCGTTGTACACTTCAGCCTTCTTCAGATGCTTGAAATTTCAAATCGAACTTTTTATTTTGATCACTAGGGTATATCATACTTGTTCCGTATATCTATACCACTTCCGGATCTCGTAAGTTCATATATATATATATATATATATATATATATATATATATATATATATATATATATATTAATGTATATTTAAGCAACAACCTTGCGTTTAAACATCTTTCTTTTAAGATGAAAGACGAGGAAAATTTAATTAATTTTTATTTAGTTTTTTTTTTTGTTGCCCATATTGTTTATTGTCACAAGGACCTCCAGACATTTATTTAGCTATTTTCCAGGTTTTTTTTAAGTGTTGTTAATTTGTCTTTATATTTTGAATGTTTAATATGTATATTACTGTTGTGTTGTTTCGAAAACTTGTAGAAGTGTTTATTCCGAGCCTTCGCCTGTTGAGTTCGGCTGGAATTCGAATGTTTCTTTCTATTAAAAATAAAATAAAAAATTTAGCACTCCATTCCCGCTGTTATATAATCAGTGAGATGTTTAATGTACAGGACCTTTCTTATAGCGAGATGTTTTCGGTAATGCGATTTATAAAAAATTTTAGTGTTTTCCACCATAATTTTTACTTAACGGTTCCTTTAAAATCGTGGGCAGATGAAAGTTTTTTTCTAAATAGCATTTTGATCCGACCAGTGACGTATATATAGATACATAATCTTAATTCTGGGTTCAAGGATAAAATAGACTGACACTATTCCGTGTTGAATACACTGCTTCTATTTACATATACCCTATCCAGGATATTGAGCACTTTTACCCAGTAAATATAACATATGTTGAAAATAAATTTTTGAACACACACACACACACACACACACACACACACACACACACACACACACATATATATATATATGTGTATGTGTGTGTGTGTGTACTTGAGTGTGTGTATGTGTGAGTGAGTGGGTGAATGCATTGAAGTGTAGACGCATTAATTGAAAAAAATGCTAAGAAAAGACGTGACACGACAAGCGCTGACGCGTGAAGACGCCATAAATAAAAACCACTGAGGAAATAACCCAATCAATAGGCTCAATTTTATTTACCCACAAACTGTTCTTTAACAAAAAAGCTGAAATCGCTCAGAAGACATCAAACAATGCATGTTGAAGTTCTGACCGGAAGCCAGGAAATATCGTCCGAACTGAAGCAAATAGAAAAAAGAATTAACGAGTATTGCCATTTTGTGTCTATTGAGTTTGTTCATCTTCTTCAACAAATTTTTGAATGAAAAAAAAAAATGATCACACAAATTCTACGCTCATTTTCGTGGCGCGTGGTGCACAAGACTTCGTGCGTTTATAGATTGGTTCTAGTAAATTCAAAATATACCGTTGCTATAAATGCACTCTATGAGAATGGAATTATTTCTTTTGTGTTGCGGAGACCTTGAAGTGGACATTTATTTTTCTCCCTGCAGTTGCATTCTTTGTTGGTGGATTTCTTTTGTACGATGCTATTTAAGTTTCTGGCATTTTGTCTTTTTATTTATAGAAAAATAATATATATATATATATATATATATATATATATATATATATATATATATATAATAAAATATATATAAATAATTTATAAGGCAGAGGTACATGACCCAGATGGCCAAAACAAAATATATTTGGGCTCAACCAAAGACACCTTTAAGACCAGGTGGTTCAACCACAGATCTACATTTTAAATAGAAAAATTTAAAAAACAATACAAAATTGGCTAACCACGTGTGGAAATTGAAATCAAAATATGAAAAAGATCCACACATAACGTGGTGCATTGTAAAAACAGCCAAACCTTACAATGGTGGACAAATATGTAGACTGTGCCAAGAAGAAAAATTAGAAATTATGACATACCAAAATAAAGACGAACTGTTAAATGAAAGAACAGAAATTATGACAAAATGCATCCACACTAAAAAGTACCTCTTAGGTTGATACAATCATGGATGAAAACGTCATAGATCGTTTGAATTTAGACAATGCGCGTTCTTAACACCGTTACAAGAGCGTTCTTAAAAAGAAAAACGGTAAAAGGTAAAATCAGTTATTTAAAATCGCCCGAAGACACCACTCATGGTAGAAACCAAGGTAGCGAAATAACTCGTTTAAAAATGAAATATATATATATATATATATATATATATATATATATATATATATATATATATATAAGTACCAAACATACAAAAAAAAAAAACAACAAAAAAAATTAATCAAATTTTAATTGCATGTTTGTGTTTTTATTTACTTGTTTATTTTAACGGTCCTTTCTGAAGAAATGTTGGACGAAAATGTTTCCTTTTATAGAAAAAGAATGCGCTCTGTCATTTTAAAACAATATATAAATTCTGTGGCATGAAATTTTTGTTCAAATATATATATATATATATATATATATATATATATATATATATATTGTGTGTGTGTGTGTGTGTGTGTGTGTGTGTGTGCGCTTGCTTGCTTGCTTGCGTGTGTGTGTTGTGGAGAGAGGTGATAAAATTCTTGAGATATTTTATATGTATGACACTGAGTGGTGGGAAGTCCCCTTGTTGAGATCAAGTGGCGTGCGTTCGTGGGCGCTGGAATGTAACGGCACAGGTGACTGCAGTACAGGTGAAAAATAAAGAGAGTAAAGATGACAGAGTGAAGTGAACAGAAAGAAAGGGAGAAAGAGAGAAAAAAAGAGACTGTTTTCAAAATCCTTTTCTCTTTTTCTTTTCTTTTCTTTTCATGCTTTCTGAGGGAGAGAAAGAGAGAGATAGAGAGAGAGTGAGAGAGAATGAAAAGAAAAGAAAAAAGAAAAAGAGAAAAAGATTTTGATAATGCTGTCTCTTTCTTCCTCTCTCTTTCCTGAGTTTCGATTTATCTGTCCCTTTCACTTTAGGTCTCTGTCTGTCTTTTCTCTCTCTCTCTCTCTCTCTCTCTCTCTCTCTCTCTCACACACACACACACACACACACACACACACACACACACATATATATATATATATATATATATATATATGATGCTTAGTGCCAAGACTTTTGTTTTTTCATTGGTTTACTGATAGAAAGATATTTTGCCAAGCAGTTTTTTTGTTATAAAGTGCTAGATATCAAGATAGAGACAGTGCGTTCCTATCTTATATATATATATATATATATATATATATATATATATATATATATATTAAAAAGCGAAATATTCAACACTCGCTTGCTATCCAGGTTTAAAACGTTTAGGTCTTATCTGGCTGTAAGGGCAAACCACATTTCAAATTTTAAAGAAATACGGTTTGCCCTTATGGCCTGATGAGTCTTATACGTTTAAAACTTAGTAGTGAGTAGTGAATATTTCGTTTTATAATATATTGTTGGCTCTGCGCATTCAGTTCTTTGAATTTATAAATAACCGTCTACTTATCTAACCAGTACCTCATTTACTGTAGCATATATATATATATATATATATATATATATATATATATATGGGAATATTTTTATTTTTTTTTATAATAAAAGCATAGTTTACTGCAACACAAGAGGCATTTTATCTTATTAGCACGTCATTTGCCTGACGAAGTGGCAATAAGATAGTACCGGAGCACAAGAGGTCGTGTGTTTCAGTAAACTATGTTTTTATTATAAACTTATAATAAAAATATTACCATATATAATGCTCTACTAAGTATCGAGCACTCTTAATAAAGTAAATCACTACAAACAGAGGACTGTCAACCTATTAGTTTGTAATACTTGTAAGATATATATATATATATATATATATATATATATATATATATATATATATATGGGGTTATCGCACACCGATTGAGCACTATGCTGAAAGGGTAGACTTTATAAACAGCAGCTACTCACGCATCTATGCATTGTTCATTCAGTAATGAATTTGAACACTCTCGGCTACTGGCGTGTGTTTACATTGTGTACATAACACGCTAGAATCCGCCTTCCTCCACCGAGCGCACATAGCAGTGAAAATCGCCGACTGATGTCAATTCGGTCAGGTTTCAATCTTGGCTAGAAGCAGTCGGTTATCTAACTATAATGATGAGCTGTGATACAGCGAAACAGGACTATATATATATATATATATATATATATATATATATATATATATATATATATATAGCTACAAAAATCATTTAACCTCGAGGTTACTCTGAAAAGTTCTCGTCATGAAGTTCTTTTCAAAATCTATCCTGGTGTGCAAACTTTGGATACTTGTAGGGATGTTTTGCTGGTTAGATCGAGAACTTCTCAATATTATATGTTAAAAAAGAGAAAGAGAAAGTTATAGTGATTAAACAGAGGTAATGAAATAAGTAAATAAAAATTAGTGTGTATGCACACACATGCACTCATACATTAATAAACTCCCTCATTCTCTCACACACACAAACACACACACACACACACACACACACACACATATATATATATAGTTTTGCGAATTAATAAATATACATATGGGAATACACTCATGTATAAAAATATTATTTAGGTATTAATAAAACATTGTTCTATATAGTATAAGCACAGCTACTATATATTTTAATACGTATACATATTTTCGATGGCACGACTGGAAGTTTCATTTGTTACGCAATTATCAAGTGCATATTCCGAACTGACCGTTTAAAAGATTTGAATTTAAGTTCACATGACGTTTATGGCAATTAAATCTTAGAATATTAGGCTTCTATCATTTTTATCATGACTATAATTTAAATAGACAAAAATTACATGGAGATAAAATAATTAAAATTAGAGTTTCAAATTAAAAAAAAAAATTATTAAAATGCAAAGAGATGAATTCAAAGGGGCATAATTCGTAATTAGTGATGGTTTTATTTGCGGGTAAAAGAAAGAAAGAAAGAAAGAAAGAAGGAAGGTAGTAAGAAAGTGAAAAAGAAGAGGAATCTGTATCAATCAGGATGTAAGAATTTATGTAGTAACCTTCATTCATTCGCCCCCAAAACGGCATAGCATGATGTTAAAAGGCTCAAACTTAATAAAAACAAAGATTTATCATGAAAATGTTTATGTTATTACAGAGAGGAAAGATCAAATTTTGTTGTCGTTATTTTTTTTAAATTGTTTAGTCCTTTCTAACGCGTTCAAAATTTCGGTTATTGTTTTGTTTTGTCAGCGATCCCCACATGCTTGCGTAATGTAAGTCTTTTTTGGGGTGTTGAAAGACACATTAAATTGGAAATTTTTGCAAAAATCAATTTTCTCATTTTGATGAAACTTTCAGGGCTTATTCACAGATGAATAACGTTATTTGTGCAATTAATATTTTTGGAAAATCTTAGTAAAAATATTTTTTTTTACATCTGTTACCCCCCCCCTTAATTCATTACACGCAACTTCTAGAGACTCATTATGTAATTTTTTCGTTTTTAATTAAATGCAGGACTCCTCCTTGGGGAATGTAAATCATGTACATATTTTAATTACGAGTCCATTTTTCCAAATATTTGCTCCGAATAGTAATATATATATATATATATATATATATATATATATATATATATATATTTATTGTGTTTTGGGGCAACAATTCCATTTTTATACAAGTTCCATCTTTGATGAAAATTATAAGTACACACACACACACGCACACACACACACACACACACACACACACACACACACACACATATATATATATATATATATATATATATATATATATATATATATATATCACATCACTCAATAAATCCCAGATCTAACTAATGAAAACAACTTTTAGACAAAATTAGACTTTATTCATCAACAGAGTCTATTTCTAGGGTGATACACTGATTCCATCTCTTTAACAATTCGATGCAGTTTGTCTTTGGCCTCAAAATACGCCTCAGTTTCAGACATCACTTCTTCATTGGAGCCAAATCTCTTTCCCTTCCTTTTAAAGTCTGCAAACAGCCAGTAGTCGCTGGGGGGCCAGATCTGGAGAATAGGGTGGATGTGGAAGCAATTCGAAGTGCAATTCATGTAGTTTTGCCATCTTTGCGATCAACTTGTGACACGATGCGTTGTCTTGGTGAAAGATTAGATTTTTTCTTCTTCATTTGTGGCCATTTTTGGTCCTTCAAACGCACCAATAATGCTATATAATATTCGCTATTGATAATTCTTCCTTTCTCAAGGTAATCGATGAACAAAATACTTTGCGCATCTCAAAATACGATGGCCAAAACCGTGCTTGCTGATGTTTGTGTCTTTGGTCGTTTTGGGCATCTTTCACCTGGTGCTGTCTACTCAGCTGACAGCCGATTTTAATCTGGAGTGAAATTGTGGATCCATGTTTCATCCATTGTCACATATTTACGCAAAAACTCCTTCCTGATGAGTTGACATAGTTGCAAACAACACTCTGAATTGTCGACGCGTTGTTGTTTTTGATCGACTGTGAGCAAACGAGGCAACCACTTTGAACACAGCTTTCTCATTGACAAATGTTCATGCAAAATGGTGAATTCACTGCCTTCTGATATATTCAACTCATGCAACTTTAGTTTGCGGATGTTTTGGTGTTCCCAGAATAACTGCCGATTTTGGGCGACTTGGGAGTTCCGCATCTTTTGTGTCTGTACGACCACGTTTAAAGTCAGCATACCACTTCTTACCCGTTGTTTCCGACACTTATCAAGCCATTGCTTTGCTTGAATAGTATTTTTCCATCGGAATCAACAGACCAAATTCAGATATCTCCATTGTTTTGAAACTTTGCAACAGTAGCTTCACTTAAATAACCGTCATTTCTAAACTAATAACACGATTGAGCCCAAATTTTGTCACGTGTCATTTGAAGGTTAGTACTTCATAAAAACCATATGGATTTTTTTATTAGCAACGCCATCTATATGTCAGGTCCTAGACGACTTATGGAATGATGTTTTGTATATATATATATATATATATATATATATATATATATATATATCTTTAAAAAGAACAGACGTCATATTATTTAAATCCGAGGAACCTTTCGGCCAACTCTTATCAAGGGTTCTCGTTGGCTTTAATTTTAAGGGAATTAAGGAAAAGGACAAGGCAAAATAAATTAAATTACTTACAATGCTGGGAGATGATGGAACTCGTTTAGAAATAAATTTATTGAAAAAAAAAACACATAAAATGTAAGCGGGGGGGTGTACACATGTAATTCCACAAGAGTGTTTAAAAGTGAAAAAATGTTACACTCACAGACTCACCAGCAATTGTAAGGTGCGTAAAAACCGCTCTTTCTGTCTGCACAGGCTCGGCTGTTGAATTTTCAAGCAAATTGCTTCCAAAATATGTAGATGATGTGTAGACCGAGCGCTGTGCAAGACAGTAAATCAGCTGTCCTCATATGCCGAGGCACACACTTGATTGTCCAAAAGATGTCGGCCAATAGCGGAATCCAGAAGAGATTGTGTTGTTCTTATAGGTCTGAGAGAGCCACTGGAACGTATATTAGCGGGGACGTGTTGTGAAACCCGCGTCTCCAACCTCAGATCGGTACGTCCTATGTATGCCGCATCACAACAGCATTTAAATTTGTAAACAATGGAACTTTTTCGAAAATAGGACAACCTATCTTTACTGAAGGAAGGAAACACAGGTCTAGTCTGGAAAACAACACGTAACTGGACCGCAAAATAACAGGACGAAACACATGCCGAAACTTTGTCGGCTACAGTTTGACATCTTCTACCAAGCCAGGGTATTTTCAGATACAAGGGACAGCGGCTAGGTCCTTCAACCTTAGGTTCTTTATAACGTTTGATCTTGCGATCAATTACCCGTTTCACCACATTAACCGGGTACCCGTTGCCTTCGAAAATCTCCTGCAAGCGAATTAATTCGCTTTCTAAACATTCAGGAGAACAAATATTCAAGGCACGGTGAACCAAGGTTTCTATCAGACCCAGTTTACGAGACTTAGGGACAAACGATTTCCAATTAATATATAAACCTGTGAAAGTTGGTTTGCGAAAAACGGAAGTCACGAAAGCATCGTCCCGCCGCTGAACAAGGACGTCTAAAAATGGGAGACATCCATCCCTTTCAATCTCCATGGTAAACTGAAGGGAAGGATGTAAAGAATTTAGCTGAACTTAAAAATGTTCAGCATCAATGGCGCTGTCAAATAAAGAGAAGGTATCATCAACATATCGCTGATATATCAAAGGTTCAGCTACCCTCTCAAATAGCAGACGCTCATGAAATCCCACGTAAATATTCGCAAGGAGAGGACCCAAAGGACTACCCATAGCAACACCGTCCGTCTGCGCAAACATTGTCCCGTCAAAGCTAAATTCGACCTCCTCAGTTGCCAATCGCATACATTCCAGGAATAACTCCTCGGGAATTGCTGCGGCACCTAAACTCCCTCTATATAACATGTCTACACAAATGTTAATAGTGTCGTTTAATGAAACATTTGTGTACAAACTGACAATGTCAAAGGAGACCATAAATTTATCCCTAGATGAAAAATCTAAGTTTCTAATGAAACTAGAAAATCTGAAGGAGTCGATGACATTGTACGCAGACAGAGCAAGAGACACAGGTTGGCCAACCACTTAGCCAACTCATGTTGTGCGGAGCCCACCATAGACAAAATAGGTCTGAGTGGGACTCCGTCTTTATGAACTTTTGGAAGGCCATACATTCTAGGGCGTTGCGAGCCCACGGGTCTGATCCTATTATAAATGTCCTTAGAAATTAATTTGTCCTTATACTTGGACAACAGCGAACGTTGAAGTTTGGCTTCTATTTTGCCGGTGTTATCGTGAGTATCGGCTGGACCGATAACTGTAAATTTAGATGGATCATCCAATATATTATGCATCTTTGCAATATAATCCGATCTATTCAAAATCACGACACCAGCACCCTTGTCTGGCTTGGTGATATAAATGTCACCCCGCGAGCGTAAAGCTCTAATCGTTTAAAAATGAATACTGCGCCAGTCGAGAGAATCTTTCTTGCAACCTAGCGCAGAGTATTCAGTGGCAAACCCAAACAACCTAGTTTTAACCTCAGAACACTTCTCGACGGAATTAGGAACATGATGGATGATTTGAGAGTATAACAGCTGAAACTCAGAAAAAATCCGTATATATATATATATATATTGATACATTTTAAAACGTTAAAATTTTTAAGTAAAGATCTTGTTTTTCTTGTGTCAGCGAGGAACCAATGATTTGTCATGGAAATTTTAGCTTCTTTTTTTTTTGCGGTGAAAACATTGATTTGGAAAATTCTCGTAAAAATCAAATAATAGTTGGATTTTAATGAAACTTTTAGGGCTTATTCACAAATGAATTAAATTATTTTAAAAATGTTTCATTTTTAGGGAATCTTGGCAAAAATATTTTAACGTCTGTTACTCGCAATGTATTTTAATTTTAAAGAATTTTGAAAAATCAACTTTTTTGTTACTGCTTAATAATTAAATTAGTTTTAAGCTGAATTGAAATCATCATTTTTATTTTGTAAATCACGACCTCCATTTACTGAAAATGAATCGTAAAATAAAAAATGCAATAAAACTAACCCATTATTTAATTAGAAAAGCTTTTAATTAATTTTATGGATAAAATATATTATGACAATATTATCTTTAGAAGAATAAAACTTTAGTGAGTAATGAAATTTCAGTATTTTTAAAAAGTTAAATAGTACATCTCAGACAGATAGATAGATAGATAGATAGATAGATAGATAGATAGATAGATAGATAGATAGATAGATAGATATGCCATAATCTGAATCATTCTCAAACATGGCCAGCGCGGATTTGCTTTTGCTGTTTGGTTCTTATATAACACGACCTCTGGCTACGTCCAGTCAACCTGCCTTGGCCGATTCCGATGGTTATTCAACTTCCAGTTGCAATCTCTCTCTCCCATATTGTTCCTAGTAGCAGGCCTGTTTCAGTCCGACCGTATTATTCAATCCGCCATTCAAATCTCCTTCCAGTCTCTCATCCCAAAAACACGGGAGCCGAACTAAGTAATTTTTTCTTATTTTTTTTTAAGCAGGCACCCAGACCGGGGTGGGAAAGTGGGGTATAGGGTTTCTATTTCCCTCAATGTATAACTCTTACCAGCTCAAAATGAAAACAATTACATTTAACCATTTCGACTTCCAGGGGAGAAGGGGAGAAAAACACACGCCCTGTTATTGTCTGCCTGCTCTTATCAACTGTCCTGGTAATCACAGGAACGAAGAAAAGAGTGCTAGACTGCTACGTGATGTCAGTTCTTCAGTACGGCTGTGAATGCTGGACAATATCATCGAAAATGAGGAAAAAACTGGAAGCGGCCGAAATGTGGTTCTACAGAAGGATGCTACGGATATCGTGGACTGAGCATACAAGCAACGACGAAGTGTTAGAAAGAATGTCAACAAAAAGGAAATTGATGCTGAGCATCAGGAAGAGACAGCTGAGGTTCCTGGGACATGCAATGAGGAAGGAGAGCCTGGAGAACCTGATACTGACTGGTCAGATAGAAGGAAGGAGAGACAGAGGAAGGCAGCGGATAACATATCTGCAGAGCCTGATCAGGTGGATGACGGAACGGGGGTTGCCAGGAGCAACAGGAGCAAACATACTAAGAGCCACAAGGGATAGGGAAACGTGGAGATCCATGATCGCCTACGTCCTGAAGGGACAGGGCACATAGAAGAAGAATCACAGGAAATTTTCAAGGCCGTATTTTGACCAAGGATCACATATCGTCAAAACTCATTGAGAAATATTTTGACTAGATTCGCTTTGATAAATTCACTTAAAAATAATTTAGCACTCAATGTGCTCTACACCCGTATTTTCCACTTGTTAACATTTTGGCTACAAAAATATTTGTATTCTTCAATTTTAGAGAAATTTCCTCTCATCTTGAAAATCACTTAAAACTAATACTAGCCATCTGATAATAAAGTTACATCACTCGCAATGTCACCGGTCATTTATGAAATAAATGACACTATGACTACCGGTTACACTATTGAGCTTGCGTAGTAATTTTTAGGCTCTACCCAAAAGTAAAATAAATTTTCATGCAAACATGCATTGAATTTGTTAGTTTTAAGCAATACTAAAAAGAAAACAATTTCCATGCATAATAAAAGGGTCCTTTTTCCCAATCCTATGCAAATGCAAAAATGTCTTTTTTTTAAAATTTCATGCAATGATGTAAAAATGTCATCTTCTTTTAATTTTATGAAATATTGTGCAATTTTTTTCACGTGGCAACGGTCTCTTTAATAACATACAGGCTCCACACCCCTTTTGGCAAGAATAACAAGTCCTTTTATATTCTTTTTTTTCAAATGTATGGGTGGGTGGGTTCATGTATGTGTCTCTTAGGGATTATTTCTTTTTGTTGCCAATTTCCTCTCTGCAAGGAGAGGTTTCTGTGACTTCTTGACAGGAGTTGGTTCTTCTTCAGTTCCTGCCGTCAGGTTCGTTTAGATCTCTTCCTCCCTTGCCGGCTCTGTTCTGTTCAAATATGAATCACCAGACGGTATTCCCTTCTGTGTCTGTCGTACCCTTACCGAAACTTCGTTATTCCGTTTCTCTTTGTATTTCCTTATTACCACTACCACCGCAACAACGGCCAACAAAATACAGCTCCCCACTGTCCAGTTTACCAAAATTACATTATTATTATTCCAATTCATATCTTCCTTTTCAAAAGTATTTAATTTGTCTTTTAATTGCTCTATATTAATCTTTTCTCTGGCTTTAATAACTCTGGTAGTCGCTCTATCGTGACATTGGGGTATGAATTCATTACCAGCCATAACTGTGTTAGCAGTTATTTCAATTTTGTCAACCAACTTTGTTATTGAGTTTTCTGATTCAAATTTCTCTTCAGCCTGGTGATATGGAGGCAGTCATAGACATGCCAATCGCAGAGTTAATTTTATCATTGTTAAGGATGACTCCTTCACACACCCTGGAAAGATCAATGGGTTTCTGAATAACCACCACCCATACTCCCTCAGTTATATTGATTGCTTGCGGTAGTACTGTATCGGTTAATATCTCGACCTGGCAATATTCCCCAATACCCTTTCTATTATCTTTAAATAATTCGAGTATACACAGTCGGTGCTCACTGGTTACATAAATAGGACTCAGTGGGGTACATGTTACTAAGGCGTCGATTCTACAATTTCTAGTTTCTTCTGCTGTTAACATTATAAAATTTGTCCGGGCCGCATTCATAACTATATGCTCTGTTTCAACTAGGTATTTGGCTATTTCTCCCTGGACATCTTGTGACAAATTTATAACCTGATATATCTTGAACAAACTGTCCCTGTCCCCTAACAGTATGGACACTACAACCAGTAATTTGTTATCTTCCAAAAAAGTTATAAAACCCAGGACACTAGAATATTTCCATGATTTCTTACAGTGGTCCACCAGGAACCTCAAATGTTGAGGTAACTCAGTTTGTATCTAAATTAACAATTCACTTAAATGTCTAAGGATCACTATACTCGGGGACAAGTGACCCGAAAATAACATGGCCAGCTGAGCCCTCACGTGCTCCAGTAAAATTTTTAGGGACTGACTAGCCTGTCGTATTTTGTTAAGAAAAGCTATCAGCTGATAATATTGTTGTATAAACCTTTCTAATCCCTGTACTTTGTTCATCATCGTCTCAGTTGCATTAGTTATCACTTGCCTTAGCTCTCTTAAATTGGTGGGCAGCTAATTTATTTTCACTCTAGTCTTCGTTAACTCCAGCCTTGTTGCATTCAATATTAATACGCTATTCTTTGCCACCTTGGCTAGGTCTCTTTGGTTTTTCTCCAACTCTCCAAGTCTACGCTTTATGACTCTAACATCATCTTCCGTTACGGTTCTAAATAAAACATCCAATACTTTTTCTACAAAGGAACTATTGATCTCTTCCTTTTGGTTTGTAATAATTTAATTCTCTTCAGGTAATTTCTCATCTCCTTACATTGGTTCTCCCTCATAGTTGTGTCCCCCTCTACAGAGTACAACAAATTATGGTGTCCCGTTTCCGTGGGGTAACTCTCTGCTACTTTTGACATGACTGGGCCCAGATTATTTATTTTACACTCCATTTTGCTTCGCAGTACCTCGTATGGGTTTAGATCGATCACGAATGCGACTAGCCACTTTGATCAAGTTATTACTACTTCGCTCATTTTCTTGAAAATCGTATTTTGGCCTAATTTCCAAGCTGCTGTCATCACCGTCATCATCATTGTTAGCAGCATCACCCTTCTTGTTCCGGCCACACCTGCAAGGCAACAAGATATAACAGTTTTTATTCCTTTAACCATTTCTGTCCCTTCCGTACTTCTTCTTCTTTTTGTGCCCTGTCCCTCCAAGACGTAGGCGATCATGGTTCTCCACGTCTCCCTATCCCTTGTGGCTCTTAGTATGTTTGCTTCTGTTACCCCTGGCAACCCCATTCCGTCATCCACCTGATCAGGTTCTGCAAATATGTTATCCGCTGCCTTCCTCTGTCTCTCTTTCCGTCTATCTGGCCAGTCAGTATCGGGTTCTCCAAGCTCTCCTTCCTCATTGCGTGTCCCAGGAACTTCAGTTTTCTCTTCCTGATGCTCAGTATTAATTTCCTTTTTCGTACACACTTACAGATTCCTTAGTTTTTATTCCTATCTTCTAGTAGGTTAGTTTAATTTTAAACGGGTGCGAGGTTTTCCTGCCACGAAGGTCGGAGGTCATTATCAATGATGCTGCCAGACACGCATCTGATCAGTATGCTGCCCAACAACGGAACTAACAGGTAAATATCTTCGCCCCTCGTGACATATTAGCCGCACCTCCTAGTCTCCAACAACCAGCTTCTTTGGAGAATGAAAGCGTAGATAACGAAGAGCTCGTCGTTGTTGCACACCAACACAGAACCAATCTACCTCGGTTTTCATTACCTTATCTTCTTACGGAGATTTTGGCTTCTTTGCCCATCTTAGTCTCTGCTAATTTCAGATCATTGGCATATTCCATTCTCGTACTTGATTCCAGACCACAAATTATACCGGTCCGGTTTGCTCCACTATTTTGTCTACTCTCTTCTCTCAATGAGACTTCGGTTTTCCTGCCCTTCTCAATCTTTTCTTGAGGGTTACCTCCGGACATATACCTGGGCACTTCACACTTTCTTCCAGTTGTGTTTGGAACTGAGAGAAAGATATTTCTCATTCACTATCCGAAGCAGTTGAAACTTCATCTCTCTCGCACTCGATTTCTTTCCCGACTCAGGGAGTTTCAAACTACAACCCTGAATTTCGTAGCTAGGGCTCTTCCTTGCTTCTTGTTGAAATGATTTTGGCTCAACTTCCGACTCGTTCTCTCCTCTCAGTCGTTCCTGGAGTTGAAAGAGAGGTATTTTGCCTTCATACTTCCACTCCCTTGAGTCATCTTCTACGGAGTTCTTGTCTGTCTCTATTATCTGATTATTCCCTTTTAGAAATAAAACTTCTTTCCTCGGTATTGGCCTGCCTTTTGCCGATACCAATGGTACTCTCCTATCTTTTACTATCAAGGTAGGGGGTTAAACTCCATTCCGGTTTCATGACGATGAAGCCATTCTTGTCTCAAAATCCGGTCTTCACACAAACCTGAGGCCACATAAGACCTCTGGACGCTGATGTACCTTCTACTTCCACCGGGAGATTCACCATCCTCTTTATCTTCATCATGTTTCCTGTCGCTTGAGTAACTTCAATGTCTGTCTCCTCTAAGTTACTTTTATATCTCAAGCGCTCATAATCTTCAGGTTCCTTCTTGATTCAAGATGTTGAGGCGCACCAGACAAGCTCACATCATCTAGCTCTGTGCCTCTTTTCACCATACCTTCCACAGGTGTCGATAACTTTGAAATCGGAGAGGGGGTGCTTCCCCGCTTCGTCGGACAATTCATCACACTGTGGCCTTCAAGGCCACGGTTCCAACAAACCAAGCCGTATCTACCCAGCACGGATTAATAAAACCTATACCTTCTTCCAGAATCTTCTTCCCTAAACCTTTCACTCTCTATCGAAGATCGTTGGAAACTACTTTTACGACTCGAACTCTGCCCTAGATCTTTGTTCCTGGCCTTCCTCCAGACTCCAATACTATATTTTGCAAGGGCTACCACAGCCGATAAATTCAGGGGCCCTCCTTTAATAAATCGTATCGAACACGCTCCCCACTGAGCGCTTCTGCTTACAAATCAAACAACTGGGCTTGCATAACTGCATTTTCCCGCACCTCCTCGGGGAATGCTATTCTGGCCACATTGTCGGCTTTAGCCCCCAATTCTCCGGGGGTCTCATCCTTCAACTGAGTTAGTTTGAAGAGTGTCCCCATCGCTTCTATTGTCGTACCTTCGTCGGCAACGTCCCTCACGATTCTCTCCTCTACTTCTTTCCAGGGAATATGCGGATCCCCTGTAGGAGCTGCCTTATTGAGGCCTTCCCCGTTACGGCATTTCATGCTACGTTTACGGTCTCACAGTCTGTAAGCTCGAAAACAACCTGGGACTTACGGATTGACAACAGCCAATCTTTTAATTCCTTGGGGTCCCCTCCAAACGTAGGTACCTCGGTACCCCCCCCCAATATCCCTCTCAGATCAGCGGTGCGCTGCTGCTCTCACACTTTCTCTTCTACTTCCCCCTATCTGATCCTACGGACATAGTCAATAAGTTAGCATGGCAGACTATCTAGAAAACTCTAAAAATTCGATAAGAAACAAGAATTCGTCTCGGCGAATATATATATATATATATGAGAAAAATTAAGGCAGAGACGTTATTTCATGGTGAATAGGAAGTTTGGCCTATTTCAGGCGAACCATCATCAGTTTCCGTCTTTATTTCACAAAGGATTTTACACGAATTCACACGATTTACCATGAAATAACGTGTCTGACTTAATTTTTTTATATTTGCTCTATATGTATTTATATGCATATATGTTTTGAGCTCTCTTAGAGAGTTATCTTACCACTGTATGTATAGGATACTTCTTTGGATTCTTCTATACCCACACTTCATGCTGATATATATATATATATATATATATATATATATATATACAAAGGTTTTTATTATATTTATTATTATTATTATTATTATTATATTTAATAGAAATGATAAAAGGATGATAAAAACAGAAATTTTAAAACAAAGTGGAACAAAAACTTTTACATTCACCGTTTAAGGAGGTAGGCCTTTGTGCCTTATCTGCCATGTGTCACATGTGTAAATTTTGTTTATGACTTGCGACTCTCAAAAATCTGAACTTTATCGTACGTGGCTCTTCAATGTTTACTTTCATCAATAGTAATTATACTTGAATTATTTGGACCTTGAATAAGATCCTAATATAATTACTATTGATTATATTGAGTTTTCATGTAAAGTAATGTCTTATTTACAACATTTTTTTTCATGAATAGTAATATTTTATTTACTAAAATTAGTAAAAAAACATATAACTGAAAATATTGTCCAGCGCTTGCCACTACCTTTCCCCATTTTCCTGGCAGCATTTGAATTCCACGTCGGAAAAACGACACGTCTTTTGAGGCTAGCCACGAGTCTTCTTGAAGTAATGCCTCCAATTCTTTCCCATCTTTATCTTCAATATAAAAATCATTATTTTTGAAGCGTTTAAACCAAACTCTGCATGTTGTTTCCGACAGAGCATGATTGCCGTAAATCTCAACAAGAATTCTGGGTGCTTCAGCTGTAGATTTCTTTTGAATAAAGTAGTATAATAAAATTTCCCGCAAATATACTTCCGTTAACACGAAATACGATATGTTTAACGCTATGAAAAACAAAGTTGTTTACAGTTCGGCGAAATGACATACACTGAATTCCAAGTTTGCTTAATGTGCTTCCTTATAGACACATTACCGAACTCCCATAGCCCACGGGTAGAGTCGCCGACTGATGCCATTTCGGTCGGGTTTCAATCCTGGGTAAAAAAGCAATCGGAGTCTAACCGTACTGATGAGCTGTGATACGGCGAAACAGATCTGTCTGCGGATGACTATATATATATATATATATATATATATATATATTAGGATGTGCGTTGTGGTGCATTGGATATCGGCTCGGAACGAGAAATCGGGGAGCCGAGTTCAAATTCCAGCCGAATTCATTGCATTCACTTACGCGCAAATACCCTTGGGAAAGGTATTAATCAGTTAATCCAGTTATGGGTTAAATAACAGGACGGATTGGGTTCTATAGCCTTGGTCGGCAACCAGTCTACCGCAGAAAGCTATGGCAATCTACTGCGGGATAATCTTCTGCCCAGTCAGTCATGTCTCTTTCGAGACGTGATCGCCCAAGCGTGTATCACGTATGGCACTTAACTGACTGACTATAGACACATTGCCATCTGAAACTACACACACGAAGTTCTGGGAACGCTATCTATTGGAAAGCAGCGAAGATTTATTCAAGCCTCTAAAAAAAAAATCTGACATTAAAAATTCAATTTTCGTTATTCTCTAGCTTCGACTGTCGGCGTCAGTAAATTAAAATCTCAATTCTCTCAGCCACTTGACAAATACAAAAGGCCAGTTTGACATAGATGGATGTCATATTTTGAGCAAGAAATTTAAATAATCATCGGGGTGGGGTTACACTGATAGCAAAATTTAAAGAAAAGAATAAACGAAGAAATAGATTTGCGAGGCGTCATTGTCAGTCTCTTCCCACAGGTTCTTACAGGCGACAAAACAGTTCATTGTTCGACAGTCAAGATGCTTTGTTTAATTTCTCATGTTCAAGCGTCTCGTGTACTGGCTAACACATGCCTGCTGCATAATATATGGTCCTCGTGTTCTCCCACGTAACCAGACATTTCTATATATTATGCACTCAAACGCCACATGCAGACGACATGTTCAAATAAACGACGCCATGTTAACCGTGTTATCCTCATTGAACATTGATTTGCAACGCAATCTATAAACACTTGTGAGATTTAGAATCGACATTTGACGTATATATATTTATACTAGCATTATAGCCCGGCGTTGCTCGGGTGTAATGAAAGCTTTAAAACTAATCCATGGTCCTGAAGCTCAGACTTTTTGGACGTTGGCACGAAAGACTAAAAAGCAATAGTTGTTTCCAGTTAAAGCGAAACCGTAGACTGAAAGAAAAATGAATGGATGTAAGTCAAATTTTGATTTCCTGGTATCGATATCAAATAAGTTTTTTTTCGTCGTAAACTGAATTTTGAAGGCTAAATAAGTCCTCTGAGTAAATGGTATCATGGCTGAGACTAAGAACTACAATTATACCTACTTAGAGCCAAACCCGAAGGAAAAAACTAAAATAAAAGGGATGAAAAAATAAAGACATACAGGCAGATAAACAGACACACACACAAACATCTTGCCTTATATATATATATATTATCGATTTCCTGCACTATTGTAAGAACTGCAACCTTGAAACTTCTGAATATCGTTTCTTATGTCTTTGTCTATGAGTGTATCAAATTTGATTAAAATCGGACCACTCCTTCTATAACTCGATTTTTTCGATTATCGATTTTCGATATATATCGGGGGTACCTCGACACAAAACCTAGCTAAGAACACTCGCAGACGCTTATAGTACAACTGTGTAAAATTTCAAGAAAATCGATTCAGCCGTTTCGGAGTCTATAGGTAACGGACACACACACACACACACACAGACAAAGTTCCATTTATAAATAAGTTTAGATAGATAGATATCTATCGATATATATATAAATATATATATATATATATATATATATATATATATAGAGAGAGAGAGAGAGAGAGAGGGAGAGAAAGAGTGTGAAAGTAGGAAGAAAAGAGAGAGAGATAATGAAAAAAAGAAAGAATGAGATCGAGAAATTGTCACCATCTTATATTTTTAGTTACGCGCATACGCAATGCTTATTTATATTTAGTCAGCTGCACAGGTTAATTGATCACCGTCTCTGAGAAAATTCTCAAATCCAGAAATTTGGAAACAGTAGCATTCTCGCCGTAAGCTCCAATCAGAACATTTCAGAGTGTTTGTTTGTCCATCTGAGGACAGTGCAGAAGATTCGGAAAGGGTTGCATATCGCTTAGGGTGCTGACGCTTACATTTGGCCACTTAACTCCCCAGGCTACAGGTCCCTTGATTCTCATGAGAGATCAACAAAATTCCCTGTGACACGAAAAATGCAAGGATTATGGCAGCATTTCCCAAATTAATCAAGGAGACTGTTCAGAAAAGGGGCAGGAGATTCTGAAGTCGTCTGGAGATTCTGGTTGAAGATAATAGCGATTTTATTGAATAGATTTACTCATCAGTATTTCAATGCATTTTTGTGTAATTCTAGCAAATTTTTTTTTTTTTTTTTTTTTAATCATATCACCCCAAGCAAGGCGGTAACGCCACTGATGCGCAGGGGGCTACGTAAAGGTAAAAAGAATGGAAAAGAGAAAGCCGGAAACCACATCCTAAACAGGAAACAAGGGATGAGCCTCTTCACCTGTTCAATAGATGTGGGTGGAGTGTGAACCGGGCGATATATATATTTGTTAAATGATATGTTGGTGTTGATTTCATTTTTGTGCTATCTTTGAGATACCAATAGACAAAATAATGAGAGCGACAAGAGACAAGCCAAGTGAAAGTCCATGATCGCCTACGTCCTGAAAGGACATGACACATGAAGAAGACGACAATTCACACACACGTATGTATGTATGTATGTATGTATGTATGTATGTATGTACATACATACATACATATATATATATATATATATATATAAAATTAGTTAGTTTTGGGTCATAATTAAATTAGACTAGTACACAATTAAAATACATTTACATTGTAGAAAAAAAAATTAAAATACGTTTTTTAAATTAAACAATAAACACTTCCCCTCCCAAAAACTTAGAATTAAACAAAATTTTCAATAACCAAATTAAGTTATAGCTCTACTAGTAATTTAGAAAATTGAATAAAAACAAAATACCAGAAACCTAAATAATATCGTACAAAATGACATCACTAACAAAGAATGTAACTGTAGGCACAAAACAAATGCCCACTTAATAGACTTTTTCAAACAAACGGGGTTATTTACAAAGCAGAGGTACATGACATAAATCGACAAAGAAAAACATATTCTACTAAAGTTCTAATAAAGTCATTTAAAAAAAACTGTTGGAATAATCATAAATCTACATTGAAACTGGGAAACCTCAAAAATTGTAGCAAACACACAAGCCATGTGTAGAAATTAAAATTGAAAATGGAAAAAGACCCTTATATAACTTGGAGTATAGTGAAAATAGCCAAAGCATACAATGGTGGCGATGTATGCTGATTGTGCCAGGATGAAAAGTTAGCCATTATGTTGTTTCCAGAACAAACAAAAAAATGACTAAATGAAAGATCAGAAATAATGTCCAGATGTAATCACACCTATAAATACATACTAGGGTCATACAAACATGGATGAAAGTGTGATAAGATCCTTGAATAATTCCTGCCTAATTTTGAAAATTTTCGGTTGTTTAAAAATTCCAGTTGCGGGTTCATAAAATATCTCTGTTAATACGTTTAGAAAACGGAACAATCAGTGACAAATCAGCTGAAGATACCGACAGGTTGAAACCTCGGTTGCGGAAATAACTCATTTTCAAATGAAATATATATATATATATATATATATACTGAATAGTATCTGAAACAAAGTTAGAGATAACGTGGCAAAAGGGATAAAATTTTTAACGACACGTTTCGCTGACGTGTCTTAGATTCGGTGTCTCTAGGCTGGAATGAAATGGCAACATTGTCTATAAGGAAAATTCGCTGGGATTTTTAGGATTAGGGCGGTAATAAATTAAATGACTTTATCAGAACCTACGACCAGCCCGCCCCATCCTAAAGAAATGCCCACGTATTTTCCTTCCACACAATTTTGTCTTTTATTCCAGCCTGAAGACGCCGAATCTAACACACATCTGGGAAACCTGTTGTTAGAAGACTGTTTCCTTTGGCTTCCCCGACACGTATTTGCAGAAGAAATCGTCGCTAGATTTGATGGGCTTTAACCGACTCGGCCATGAACAAGAAAAGCTGAATAGTCCCTTGAAGCGAATTTTTCATCCTAAATTTTTAAAAAATTATTAACTGCTCAGTTTTGTATCCAAAATTAACAAAGCGATTTCTAAACAAGTAATGTATCTTTATTTATTAATCCAACAGCTTTTTTTAAAATCATTTTTGACGTTATTTTTAATATATACTCGTATACCCTTGGAAAAGGTATTAATCCGTGACTTCCCTCCAGTTATGGGTTAAATCACAGGTCAGATTGGCAACCATACTACCGCAGAAAGCAATGGCAACCTACTGTGAGATTATCTTTTGCCAAGTCAGTCATGTCTCGAAAGAGACACGATTGCCCAAGCGTGTAATCATGTATGGCGCTTAACTGACTGACTGAGTAAACGCTCCATAAAATTTAATCAGTGTATTTATTCTATTTTCGTCTACCGGCTTGAATATTCGAGAATTCTTATCAACTAAACATATGAGCACTTCTGCACAACTGTGAATGCGTTGTATCTGTAGTTATGCGATTATGTATACGTACGTGAGGGCGCTTTATTTAAGAATAAACCAGAAAGGCAAGTGACAGTATGAGATCGTAGACAAATGATTAAAGTTTTAGTCTCGTAAATAAACCAAGTAAAATGCTTCAAATCAATATTCCCGCCCTGAAATTATCAAAGTCACCTGACCCGTACTCCATTATAGCAAATTTCTAGCTCATGGCACGGGACACAAATTATAGGCATCTACATTATCCCCAAACCCTCTGAAGTGAATGACAGCCTATAGAAAAAGTAAAAAAAAAATAAAAATAAAAAAATAAATAAATAAACGAGCAAGAAAGAAACAAAGCAAAAATTGTATTTATGACCTTTGCCATCACTTTTTTGAGCTGGTCATTGATTTTTTTTCTTTATTCTTTTTTTTTTTTTTTAGCACTTTGATATTAAAAGTCACTGGTCAGGTTAGAGGCGGTTTTTACTGGCAACTTTAAAAGCTGATATTTTAGCACTGATCATCAGGTGAGATAAAGAAACACGGACAGAATGGGCGGATTTCATGGAGAAATATATATTTTTTTTAAATTTATTTTTAAGCGTTAATTGAAAACCAGGCAACGTATTTACACACCCCTCTACCTACCAAGGGACGACGTTAAGACTAAACTCTGGAACGTACAGTGCTTTCTCGTTAATACTATCATTATGAAAAAGCTAGCGAGATATGAGAACATTCTCTCGTTTTCTCTCTCTCTCTCTCTCTCTCTCTCTCTCTCTCTCTCTCTCTGTCTCACGCATATACACACACATCTATACACATATGTACACGCACAGATTATTGAATAATGTCAATCTTTTGAGTACTGACTGGCACGACCGGTGCGTACTACCCCACGACTGGGGATGGGAGAGCCTGATTGGCGGCTCCGAGCTGTGCTTTCTGACTCTCGCTAAATTACAAACATTTGCCTTTTTTTTTTTTTTGCTTACATTTTATACACGTTACAACGTTTTTCGTGTTCGTCCAAGTCCATGAATTATAAGTTTTTTCAAAATAAAACTAGAAAAAAAAAACAAAAAAAAAACAAAAAAACAAACACTATAAAATATTGGCAAACGTGCGTTGTGGTGCAGTGGATATCGATTCAGCACTGAGAATCGGAGAGTCGAGTTCTAATTCTAGTTGAATGCGTTTCATTCACTTACGAGTAAAAATACTATAGGGAAATGTATTAATCCGTTGCTATGGGTTAAATAGCAGGACAGATTGGGATTCTAGTGCTTTGATCGGCAACCAGTCTACCGCAGAATGTAACGGCAACCTCCTGCTGGAAAATCTTATGCCAAGTCGGTCATGCCTCTTTTGAGACATGATCGCCCAAGCGTGTATCACATATGGTCTTAACTGACTGATATAAAATTGAGCATTTTTTATGTTTAATGTGTTAAAATTATTAAACTTTTTATCAAGAAAAATCTAAGTTGATATTAAAAATGCTGCAAAGTATTGTTGATTTATTTAAGATGGAAAGATCTATTATGACAATTATTCTAATTGAATTGTTCATCTATATTGCAGACGATTCATTATTGTACATAATAAAGTTACAATAAAATTTATATGAATACTGCTAATCACAATTGGGATTTAGTAGAGTAGGGGCCACTGTATCATAGATTCGCAATAGGCATGTGGTGAAAACGGAATTAAAATTAAATTTATTCTCTTCACTTTTTACAAATTTAACAATCCTGTGTAAAATCCTAATTTTGACAAATAGTAAAAAAGGATTGACTCCGTACTGAAAAACAAAAACTCAGCCAAATTTCGCGATCCGATGTTAAATTTATTTTTTAACCAATAAAAGGAGGCGATTTGCAAAACTGATATATATATATATATATATATATATATATATATATATATATAGATATACACACACTTTCTATTATAATAAAAACCGCTGTTTATTTCTTTGTGTGTATATATATATATATATATATATATATGTGTGTGTGTGCGTTATGAGCTGTGATACTGCGAAACGGGCTTGTATGTGGATGACTAATATATTATGCTCTCATTACGATTGAGCTCTCTCGAGAAGAAAATTTTAAAAAGTTTCCACTTCGGCTATAATGCGTGACTCTTCAGAAATGAATTGAGTTCTCTCGGTGACTGGCGTCTGTATACACTGCTTATATACTAGACGTTAAAATTTCCTTTTTCTGATGCCATGTGCCGGTGGCTTAGGGAGTAGGGACTCCGACTGACACCAAATCGGCCAGAAGCAAGTGGATATATCTAGCCACACTGATGAGCTGTGATACAGTTAACGGGCTTGTATGTGGATGACTACTATATATATTTCCTTCCTGTCGCACTCAAGGGTTTCGATTATGTTCTTTTCTTACGTCTTAATGTAAGATACTCTATAGTAGGTACATCAATATGAATAGAACAAGTAAAGAACAGGTTAGAAAAAGTGTCTTTAATCAAACATGTTTCGCTTAAAAAAAACTTCTTCAGAAATATTTTCAAACCGAATGATTAAACTATAAATTCAAAAATGTTTTTAAAAATTTACAGAGACAGTATGTTGCCTGAGGTTTGATTTCCATGGTCAGATACGTGTCACGTCTAATAAAGCAATGGATGAATATTTTAAATGTGGAGGAAAGACCTGTCTTTTTAAGTGTGTGTAACTCATGCAATAAAAACACTAGATGTTTATTATGAATGTAAGAATATGTAAGCGAAAATAATGCGTGCCAAGCGTATTTAAACTATACACGAATTCAACGTGTTTATATGTCGGTCACTTCAGTATGTGTGTGAATGATATCAATGTATATGTTGACGTCATTTTAGACGGCATATCGATATAAATATTTTGCCCTCAGTTTTGACAGCAGGGATCTTCTCGTTAATAAACTCATGACATCTAACAACGCTGCTGAAGGATCCATGAAAATTAACAAAATTATTGGTGATTATCAACCTTGATACTTACAAGTTAATGTTAAAATACACAAACCTGGATAGCTCTTACGGTCTATCTTTTCTCAGATTCTAACACCTGTATGATAATTGTCAAAATTCATGAATGATATTATCACCCCATATCTATTTTCTAATTATAGCATTGTCAATTCCTACAATTCCTAAATCTACAAAATCATTCTAGCGTCATAGAAAATTTATTTACTAATGTCCCTGTTTCCGAAACCGCTTATATAATCCTTAACTCCGTATATAAGAAGAATTTAGTTTTACCCCAGTGTATCAAATCTAATATTCTCGAAAAGATTTTGCATGCCAGCGCTATCAAAGCCCTCTTTTACGATCATAATCACAATATTTTCACTCAAACTAAAGGTGTAAGTATGTGAAACCCTCTCGGTCCGTGCTTCTCTAACTTTTATATGTCCCATGTAGAAAACAAGGGTTTTAAAAATATGTCCAATAAATATGTCGATGGTATTTTCATTTTAGCTGAAAACAAAAACAAAATCGATAATCTCAAAACTACATTCGAAAAAATTCCGTCCTCAAATTGACGCATGAACTTAGTCCAAAAAATAAACTCCTATTCTTCCTAGTAACAATATTTTCATTACGTCACTATATAAAAAACAACTAGTAAACATTCTCGCCATCTTAATTTTATAAGTCGATGTCCTCTTAGATATAAAATCTGTGTTATTAAAAATTTCCTTATGAAAGCGTGCAAGAATTCATCTCCTCTCCGCTTTTCTTCAAAGAACTCCATAACGTGAAACAAACACTTGTGAATAATGGCTTTCCTAATCATCTCATAGACTACCGTTTTCTTTCTAACTTAATCAATAGCAACAACAAGCATACCGAAAAAAACAATAACACTGATATTTTTTTACAAAAATCAAACGCACAGGAATTATAAACAGAAAGAAACACGATCCGAAAATACGCAAATCCTGCTTACTTAAGCAGAAAAAAGAAATTAATAATCTATTACACAAAATTTGAAACTGCTAACTTCGCCAACAATAATTCACCTGCAACAGCTAAACTACAGCGAACCAATATTATTTACAAATTTAAATGTCCTTTGAAGAACTGCGTTCTTGATCAATCAAGGTTCGGTAAGAAAAGGAAACAAGAGGAAAAAAATAGAGACAATATATTATATATCTTAGTTAAAATTTAACAAAAAAATTCTTGGGAAAAGTTTGGTTTGAAATAATAATAATATGGTTAGACTATTGTACAGGGTTTAATTGATTTAATATACATATCTGGCTCTGTAAAATAGTTATTAATATTTACATCGAGCCCTCAACTCCCTGGATCATTTTTAATATTGATAAAATTAATATTAATAGGATCTGGTTTTTAGGATTGTACCTATATACACTTCTTTTTTCGATTATATATATATATATATATATATATAGAGAGAGAGAGAGAGAGAGAGAGAGACAGACAGACAGACAGACAGACAGAGAATTTATACAAGTAAAATGATTGTCACTTAGCAGCTGGTTTTTGCTACCTTTAACATTCTGGTTCAAGAGTTTCGTAGACAGGCCCTCCAGGAATCACTCCGTCCACTCGACAGAAGTATCATCAAGTGACTGTTTATACTTCACGATTTTTAATTTTTTTCTTTTGTTCTTTTCACTAGTGCAAAGTTGATTGTTTCCTCCTGTATATGTTCGTGCGTTCGTACCCAAGCGCGTAGATTCGAATAAGCCCCAAAGAGAGGTGTACTTTCCTTAAGTAAGTATTTTAGCCTTACCTTATTAAAACTATCTCTCATGACCTAATTGATAAAGTTACCCTTCGGCTATAGGAGTGGTTTCGCTGGTGCATTTCTTTTATTGGGAATCTATGCTGGTGGACAAATCAAACACTTGTATTCCATAAAAATAACGCTTAAATAATCAGAAATAATATCAGATTAAAAAATTGTTTAAAGATTAGAGTTTATGTTTTGGTTACGAAAATCTAGCAAGCAGATATAGATTCGAAGAAGTGCCAACGAGAAGTGTGCATTTCTTAAGTAGGTGACTATGCCTTCCCTTATCGTGACGGTCTCACGTGGCCTAATTGATAAAACCAAATTTCTGCTATAAAGGTGGTCTCCTTGATAAAATAAAAGGTAATACCGGTTCGATTTAGGCAAGATTGACATTAGTTTCACTCTTTGAGAAAAAACAAAGCTTGTATCTCAAACACTTGTACTTACTCAAAACAATGTTCATAGCAATAGATAATGTATATATAGTCATCCGCAGACAGATCTGTTTCGCTGTATCACAGCTCATCAGTACGGTTGAACTCCGATTGCTTGATAATTACTTTGTTGAATATGTAGGTTGTTAATCAATTTCATAAATCTCTGGATCTCTCCGTAATATATCCCTATGTATCTATCTTGGTTGGTTGATTTTCTTTAGCGGCATATGAACTTATATAAGTTCATATGCCGCTATTTAATGCTATTTTTAAAATTTTTTTTCTTATTTTCTATTCTGCTACACGTGTTTCTAGTCTCGCGACCGTCTTCAGGCAACGTGATTGAAGTGATTGAAGCCGAGCTGCCAGACCGCGATCAATAATAATGCTGATTCTTCTTAGACATTATCAAGAAGCTGAAGGTAAATGGCAGAGGCACCGGACCATATGTGGCAGCAGTATTCTAAGCATGGACGAATGATAGACTTACAGATATGTAAGATAGATTCTAGAGAGAAATATTGTCTCGCACGACCCAGTGAACCGACTTTCTTTCAAGACAACAACACTGTAATACATTTTCTGTTTGACCTGGATGTCGTACGGCACGTCATGTCTAACTGATGTCAGTAAGATACAAGTCAATGTCCGGATTTTTAACTTTGAAATGATTTAGATCAGTGGTTTCCAAAATTTTTAACTGCTGTTCCCCAGAATTCTTCTGTGAAAACACTTTTTTCTTTATGTTAAGTACGCTAGCAAAACAGTAAGTAATCTTACACTGTAAATGATCACATGCATTTCGGCTTTTCTTTGATGCTATTAAAAAGATGTCAAACGAACTACCATGGCTACATTGCTACACCTAGTGTTGGTTCCAATCCATTTGTAGGAATTATGCAAAATACTTCCCCACACTCCAGTTTGTACGCAAAAGCACATAAATGCATGCTTGTACTTCTTCCTAGACAATAAAACAAACCTATTCATGGCTTCATATGACTCAGTCCCGGTCTGTCTTGTCACGAAGTCAAAACTCTATGTTCACTTATTCGAACTTGCTCATGTGTGTCAACTCCAATTCTTAATTTTTGAACTTTTTGCCGTATTTCTGTTACTTTGCCTTAAATATATTGTTTGCTTGCATTATGCTGTTTTTTTGTTTTTTTTTCCCCTGTTTTTCTCTTCTTTTTCTGGTTATTGCTTTGTTAGTTCTGTTTTGTTGGGTAGTTACAGCATTTATTTTACAATTTACTACGGCCACTCGCTCTACACCTAAAAACATAGAGCATAGACGTCGTTTGTCTGTTCTCGCCAGCGTGTGGCGTGCCCTTTACAGATAACGTCAGCAAAATAGATTCAAATGCTGGAACTTAACTTTAGGCAATAAAATAAAATAAAACCACGTGTTCATGCATAACTGGTTTGCTCATTTCATTCTTTATAAAATATACGTGTTCTTTAAGTGCAATTAACTTGGATTTTATCGAATGGATTTAGCAAAAAGGGAAAGAAAATAATCTGTTTTAATACTCACTAGTTGATTCCTGCCAGCCTTCACTTTTAAATGCCTCCGCATAACTTGCTTTTTCCTCAACGCCCACCTGGATATTTACATCGATCCCAAGGGGCCAGTACTGCTTAATTTGGAAATACTGGATTAATGTATGTTGCCATTTTTTATGTTATTAAATTGTTTAAAGAATGAAGTCCTGTGTATGACGATAAACCAAATTAGTCAGCAAGGCCTCTGATCAGGAGATTGAAGGTTTAGAGGAGTGCACAACTACCTCTTAATTGCTGTTTTTTCCCCAAGTTTATCCTGGCCCGGGGTAGTAACACCTGTTAGAGGTCCAGATATGGGAAAAGAGTGAGACCCTCGCAAAAAAAGAAAAAAACAAAAACAAAAACAAAAACAAAAAACAAAAACAACAAACAACAAACAAAAAAAAAAAACAAAACACCATGAATATATAAATATACATTTTTATAGTAAACATATCGACTCAGAACGGCAAATCGAGGAGCCGAGTTCGAATTCCAGTTAAATTTTTTTGCATTCACTTACGCACAAATACCATCCATCTCTTCCCTCCAGTTATGGTTTAAATAATAGGACAAACTGGATTCTATAGCCTTGGCTGGCAACCAGTCTACTGCAGAAAGCAATGGGAACCTACTGCGGGATAATCTTCTGCCCAGTCAGTCATGTCTCTTTCAAGACAGGATCGCCCAAAACGTGTATCACGTATGGCACTTAACTGACTGACCAGCAATACATTTTTATATGTAAAAAAAAGACAGAAAATACATGATCTGCAAGTGCAATATATTTTATCTACAGTTAAAGACACAATTGAATTCAAAATATATTTAGTTGAAGCCATAAAATTGGGAATATTTATATCTTTCTCAGCCACCAAGTAATTCACGAAATTTTATATATGTATATATATATATATATATATACATATATATATATATATATATATATATAGTGTATCGAGGCAGCAAATATTTTTCTAAACATATACTGTTAAATATACGAGACAATGAATGTCTATTATGTTTAATCATGAGCCGTTCTAAACGTCGTATTTTGGCTTTAATTTCAGTTGAAAATAAAGATAAAAATTCTCTAACATTTGGATATTTTTTATTAATTTGGTTTTCTCTGAAGATGGCTCATGTGAGCCGAAAGCTTAGAACCAAATTAATAAAAAAATATCCAAATGTTGCAGAATTTTTGTCTTTATTTTCAACTGAAATTAAAGCAAAAATACGACGTTTAGAACTGCTCATGATTAAACATAATAGACATTCATTGTATCATATATTTAACAGTATATATATATATATATATATATATATATATATATATATATATATATATATATATATATATATATATATATATATATATATATATATTCTAAACATCAAGGACACATGACCCAGTGGATATAAGCGTTGGTTTAGGACCAGTGACTAGACCCAAAGAGTTGTGAGTTCAATACCTGGCTACAGCAGTGGTGAAAAAAAAAAAAAAATTAAACAGTTGATTTAAAGGGAGATAACTAAAGCATGAGGAATTGGTATGACTCATAGGAACGAAAACAATCTACTCTACTGATCGAAATAAAGGGTTCAATTCGAAATACCGGAGCGTACAATGGCCGAAACGCCGGGATTATGTCAATAAAAACAAGGACAATAGTCCGAACAAAGTAAATAATATTGTAAATAATTACAATCCGGCGCCCCTGCTGTTCATCTCGGTATTTTTGACAGGCTCCAAAGGAGGATCTGTAATGTGCTAGGTCTCGACCTAGCAGCTTAACTCCAGCCACTTTCTCCCCTGCGGGAGTGGCTTTCCTCTGTCTCTTTTAGAAATATTTTCATGGCTTCTGCTCTGACGAACTTAGGTCACTGGTGCCCCCTCCTCAAGAATTTACTAGAGTAACCAGACTGGCAACAAGGTCCCGCCCATTTACAGTTAAATCAACCAAATACAGCCGACAGTTCTACTCGATCAGCTTCTTTTCTCACACTTCCCGCCTGTGGAACTCCCTTCCGTATACTTGCTTTTCTGACGGTTGCGACCTCCAAGAATTTAAATGCAATGTCAATTCCCAGCTCTTATCCACCTGACTCCAGTCTTTTCTACATCACCCCGTATATCTTGTTTTTTTTTCCCTTTCTCTCTACCTCCACAGCTGTCTTCACACCCGTGTTCCCATCCTTCTCTTACCCTTTCTCTGACACCTCCTGTAACTGGTTCGCCTTTCTTTTCCATCTCCTGCTTAAACTTTTATTCTCTTATGTAGCCCCAATGCGCATCAGTGGTGGTACCGCCTTGCCTAGGGTGAAACGATTAAAAAAAACAAAAAAAAAAAACGAAAAATATAGACAAGTCGTAGAATTCAGGTAATATTTATAGCAGTTGAAGACGGATTCAAGTACTGGGCATAGATTATTCTGAAAGATAAGTAAAAAAAAAAAAAAAAATACAGTGTTGAAATCCCGGGCAACACTGGTAATGTTGCTGCTTTTTTTTTTTTAAATAAGGATGTCATTCATTTTTTTTATAACTTTTGTCTTTGACGATTTCATCTGACCGGAAATTACCGCTAGCAGATAAATGGCAGGCCAATCCCCGACGAAGCCTAAGACATTTAAAAGCAATAATCTTCCATTAGCCGCGTTAATGATGAAATAAAAAATGAACACCCTGAAGTATCAGCGCATACTCGTGTTGATTACTGACCCACACAACATTCAACTGACATCCACGCAATAGAGAAATAAACGTAGATCTTTCTTCTTGTCACAAGAATTTTGAGTTCAAATGGTAAACACTTGTCATTCAGAATAAAACGTATATCTCCAAATAAACAACAAATTTTGTCTGTCAGTCCGTGTCTCTGAAACCACTTTAAATCGGGCCACACTTCCTCTACATAGACATGTTATATCTTTTTTGCAATCAGGTCCCGAGAGTGAAAGTCTGCTTGAATATCCAATACTGGGATTTGTGTCCGGATGAGGAGAATACAGTTAAAAAGTCAAATTTAAAAATAACTGAAAAAAAAAAAAAAAAAATTGAAAGATTTTACAAGTTTTTAATTTACATTGAGTTTAAAATAAAACAAAAAGTTTGTGGATTTAGAATTTTTGTTTTAAATTCAGTTTAAAATATCTAAAAAAAAAATTGGCAATTGAGGAAATAATTTCTTCAAAATGTCAAGAAATCAGGGTTAAAGTGAAAGGATTCATGACGTGAAGTTTTGATGTTCTGCAGATTTTGTGATTTGAAGAACTTAAGTAAATAAAAGTTCCATGAAGTTTGTGATTTGAAAATATCAGTTTTCGGCCTTAATTGGTGTTTTGGCCTTAATCGGACCTTCGGCTCCAATGTGTCTTTTTTACCAAAATTAGTATTTATTGCCCGAATCAGAGTTAAAGTGACATGTTGACGTTCTATGAATTTCGTCATGGCACTCTTTTTCTCAGGTCACAACTAGAAAAAAATGTGCTTATTTGCAGCGATCAGCAAATTATTTTATTTCGTGGGTGACAATCTGGCAGAAGGGCTATTTTTAAGCCGCAAGCACTCGGCTGGAAGAACCGGCATTCTTGGTGTTTGGTCTGAGTTGTAACACTAGAATGTTTTCGAAATATAAGACAATGGGTGAGAGAGAGAGAGAGAGAGAGAGAGAGAGAGAGAGAGAGAGAGAACAAGGAAGTACATTCTTAACTTTCCCTAAGACATTATTGTAAAAGGAATATGAACCGCCTCAATTCTCTTTTTCGTATTGTTAGCCGTTACTCGACCGTGCACTACCAACTTGTTGTAAACAGTGAAGTCTAGGCCTCTTAAACAATATCCAAAGCAGATATCAGAGAATTTTTTTTTTTATCTGGCAAACGCTGTTTTCTGTTATATTTCTTTTCTTGGAATGTAGAATTAACGGAGTCCATAGGTCATTTGGATAAACACAGACTTTACAGAAACCTCATATTACGGAAAGACGCTCAAATGACAGCAGATTAAAACAGTCCTTTGTGTTTCGGGGTTTATCCATGGCGAGATAAACGAATTTGATCCCGAGTTTAGAATAGAGTCTCTCGGAAGCCATATGTCAAAATAACGCAAGAAAATAGAGAAACTGTTGTGCCGTAAGCCAGGATCTATTTAAAGGTTCTTACTTGTTTAATGAAGAATTGTTAGGGGATCAACATTATATTCGGATTATTGTCCTCCTCGTTGTTGTTTTTATCACAACATTTCAACTGTTGTTACCTCCAGCTTTTCTCGGGTTTAAATCGATCTGGTTAACATACAAAGAAATTCTGAATCGAACCATTTATTTAGTCTACCGGATAGACTAAGGGACAATTGCCTAGTGGGTAAAAAAATATTTTTTTTTTTAATTTGGTGGTTGTGAGTTTAATCCTTGGGTCGGACAGTCTGTATTTACTCTCCGCGGAAACAGGCGACTAATCATTGAACAGCGTTAAATAAAATAATAACTAAACAAGATATATGTAGATATTTTTTAAATTTTTTTTTTAATCATATCACCCCAAGCAAAGCGGTAACGCCACTGATGTGCAGGGGGCTACATAAGAGTGGAAAAGAGAAAGCCGAAAACCACATCCTAAACAGGAAACAAGGGATGAGCCTCTTTACCTGTTCAATAGACGTGGGTGGAGTGTAAGAATTAGAACAAGAGTAGTCTACCTCCGTAGATTAAATGAAGGGCTCAGTTAGGAAGGTTAAAGAAACAGATATAAGCAGTGAATAATCTACCTAACAATCTACCTAACAATCTACCTAACAATCTACCTAACAATCTTGTTTAAACGGTTGACAATACTGGGATTGGGAGAGATAGCGAAAAGATCAAATTTGATACGAGTTACAAAGGACAGAAAATTTACAACTTGAAAGAAAAAGCCAACAAGAAACACTTAATTATTGTTTTAGTCTTATCCTAAATGATGTTTCATTTATTTTATCTTTGAGTGCTAACGTGATAGAAAAGAAAATTAAACAAGACAAAACCATTTCCTTTCCTAATATTAGATCGGAACAATAGTCTTATCCTAAATGATGTTTCATTTATTTTATCTTTGAGTGCTAACGTGATAGAAAAGAAAATTAAACAAGACAAAACCATTTCCTTTCCTAATATTAGATCGGAACAAAAGTTCGTTGCGTTTTCTAAATGCAGTTAAAAAAAATATTAAAATATTTGTCCAGATTTATTCAAACATTACCGAGCCATTTTACACCACTACCTCTCGCAGTCTTTGTGGCAGTTTTATGATGCCATCCTCCCAGAACATGTCATATTTTTACCTGATTAACTGGTCTTACAGTGGTTTTACAGATTTCAAGAGGACTGGAGTTCTTTCCAGAGAATGTTGCAGGAATCGAAAAAAGTAGTAATTCAAAAGCACAAGATTAAATGTACACGGCTGATGTGGTGTGGTTATGTTCGGTTCTCTAAAATTCTGTCGGATCTCAAAGAGACGTGAGTTCTCTCAATCGAAGACGTCACATTTTCAATTGGTCAATTCCAGATGTTTTTCGCCGATTGCTTCCTTTAATGGGTTTAATTGGGAACAGTACTTATCTGAAATTAATTTTTGATTTTCCGAAAGACTCTTCCATTTTTAACTTAACAATTTTTCCTTATTCTGATGAAAACCGGCCTTTTTCGTTTACCCAAGTAACTTTTTCTGTGAAATCGTAGTGATTTTCAAATGTTTTCAAATGTCTTGAAAAACCCATATGTAGAGATATGTGGAGTACGTCTGCGATTTCTCGTGTCGTGTGGCCGGGATTATTTTTATCAATGTTTTGATTTTGTCATCACCAATGACTACAGAACTGTTGGAACGTTCTCGGTCTCCCCGAACAAAATTTGCACTTCCTATCATAGAAAACCACTTATGAACAATACTCTTAACTACATCACCATCTCCATAAATGGCACATATATTTTTTCCTTTTAGTAAAGTGTCTTTCTCTCCATCTTCAGATATAAAGTGCCTTAAATGAAATTTCATGTCATTTTCTTTCATTTTCTCTTTTAAAGTAAAACAACAACAACAACAACTACAAAAACATTTAAAAACATCATCAACTTTTGCCTAAAACAATAATTTCTTCTGACCCTACTAAAGCTTTCGATGCAATAGCCATTGTCAGTCTCAACCAAGAAAAATTATCCCATTGTTAAATAAGTATCTGACACCTCTTGTCATTTTCCAATTTTACAAGAGCTAAATGAGACCAAATATTTTATAGTACTGCCATATCTGGGCTGGATATGCCCAGTTCTCACTTGTCTGTCTTGACAGAATTCAAAAGCATCTACACTTTTTTGTGGGTGATGAACCACTTTCCACCAGCCCTGACATTTACAACTTGGACCCACCATGTCACATGGATAAATTATCCTTATTCGCTTCGTATTTCATTAGTAAGAAGTAAGTTCCACCAGCAAAGCTCCCAGGATAATGTTTTCTCAATCACTGCAATCTTCAACTCTTTAAGTCTAGGGTTCCGTTATCTGTCTTGCATAACCAAAATATTTTTTGTTACACTCGTTCTGTAATAGATTTGTTACTGTGATAATCTTGGTCTGTGTAGAATTTTGCTATGCATTGTATTTTCACTGAGCGATGCAGACGTTATAAGATTTGAAAAAATGGGGAATGTTTTAAAATGACAAATAGGTGCAAAAATGCACGTGTGGATTTGAAGTTTTTGTTATGTCTAGCGGGATTAAGAAAGGTCAGAGCCTCTGGCAGAAGTGTACCGGAAGACAGCTGTCAGTAAAGCGGAAGTGACGTCAAGCTGACAGTTGGGAAGACGAATTGAATTTTAGCAGTAGAATTGGATTTTGGAATTTGAAGATAAAATACCGGCCTTTTTGGCTGGTCCATCCTGTATGCGGTTGTGCTGACTCGATGCGTGTGTAATCCCACCAACTCAGACCAAAATCCTACTCTCAACTCCCGCCCGCGGAAAGAAGAATAGAATATAAATGTATATTTTATTTATATTTTGAAGTGTTGATGTCAGTCATTTGAAGTGTTGAAGTTTTAATTTTCTGACATCTGTGAGAGGCAACATTTTTAGATACAAATTATTATTATTATCAGAGAAGAAACAGCAGTTTTATATGTTTCCCATCAAAAGGTTTATATTATTATTAAGAGGAAAGATCAAAGTATTTTTAATTACTTTTCAAAATTTTTTTTTCCCTTCTAACACGTTCGAAATTTTTATAAACATTTTGTTTTGATTTGAGTTAGCGGGTAACCAAATCATCAAGAGAGTTTACGATGGAGAACGTAATATTACATAACTCAGTTTTTTTTCCCGTGACAAACGCATTAATTTTGAAATTCTTGCAAAAATCAAATAATTTTAATGAACTCTTTTAAGGACTTATTCATCTACGGATAAAATTATTTTTGAAATTATTTCTTTTTAAAAATTTTGGTAAAAATATTTATTTTACATCTCTTACCTCCACCCACGTAAATTCATGAAATTTTAAGAAATTAAATTTGTTGCGCAAATTGGTTTTATTAGTTAAACGCAGGACTCATTGGGGAATGTAAATCATCTATTATTTTTTGAAAGATTTTGCCTGTTTCCAAAAATCTGCTCCCAATAGTAAAATAAAAAGTACAATAAAACTATCATATTATTTCATTTTATCAGCTTTTAATTGCTTACGATTAGTAATGAAATGTTAAAAGAATTATTTTCATTTTTGTTTAATTATAATAATTTATAAATTTAAAAAATATTTTTAAAATACTTCAAAGAGTTATCGGGGTTAGTTTATAAAATTATTAAGCGAAGAAGATATTTATTAATAGAACATTAAAACGTTTAATAGAAATCATTGTGCCTCTATTTTTAAAATAACTTTTAATTTTTGTTTTGTTTTGTGTAGTTGAAGTTTTATATATATATACTCTCTCTCTCTCTCTCTCTCTCTCTCTCTCTCTCTCTCTGTATATATATATATATATATATATATATATATATATATATAATGACTTAGAGCACTCTGGCTATTGGGCGTGTATAATAATAATATACATGCTAAAAAGTCAGCCTTCTTCTACCTTGCGCCCATGCCCCAGAGGTAGAATCGCCGAATGACGCCAGTTCGGTCGGTTTCGATCCTGGGTTAAAAGCAATCGGAGTCTAACCGTACTGATGAGCTGTGATATAGCGAAACAGATCTGTCTGCGGATTACTATATATATATATATATATATATATATATATATTGTCTATTTGTGCAACAATCTCTCTTTTATACAGGTTTCATTAAAAATGACAGACAAGGCATTATCATTAAGTTTTTCATATAACTTTTCATGTGTTCGTGTAATTTTTTTCTTTTCGGAACTCAAATTATATAAGAATTGTCCAAAGCTGTTGTACTTTCGAGCGTTTCCGGCTAGACTTTTAACCATTATCATAAAGTAATTTTGTTTTACTTGCACATGTGTAAAATTCATGCACATAGTCTTGTGTATGTTAATAGATAGATAGATAGATAGATAGATAGATAGATAGATAGATACGCATGTAGGCAGGAAGAGTGCGAGTGTGAGATGTTTGTGTGAGTGAGAAATTCACATTAACTTTGTAGAAAGTTGCTGTGACTGACGTGCACCCAGTAAAGACTAAATACATTTTATTTACAACTGTCAGAAAAACAAGTTTAATAAACATCGTTTTATTACAGACACTCTAAGCATATGTTTACGAGGTTATCTTAGGCTGTGACATATTTATACCCAGTGAGTATCGAATCTACTACGCTGGCATCGTAAGACCATATTTGTTAACCTTATCTTAGATTGTCGCAGAGCTAAAATGTTGAAGCATTAGTGAGGATTCAACTCGCTTGGAAAACTTTTTTGCAAACTCGTGCCTGTACGTTGGACGCCCTACACTAACCACCGGACGTGTAAACGAATTAAATATAAGTACATTTATAAAATATACTCCTGTCAGAAAAGAATTATATTTTTTATATAAGAGAAAAGCCTCTCTGATTTCATCCTGGGATTTAAAATTTTCATGGAGTACTTTTCAAGAAGGTATCAAGCCATAACCATCTGCACTTTAAGATTTGTTGTACTCTAGTGAGACGAGGTAGCATTCAGCAGGACACTGACTGACAGTCGCAGGGTGGCGGCAGGAATTCCCAGTTGCATGTAAATTTATGCGTTTCCTTGCTATCCATGAAATAATTGTTTGGTCAATCGTTCAAAAACTGGAAACGTTGATTCTGAGATTTAATTTTGAAATTCCCAAGACGGCCTAAAATTCTCCATATGTCTATAACCTATTTCTAAACCTCTTACACGTGAATAAATATATTTTCACGGGAAGGGACAACTCAGCCTCGCCTGCTGAACACCGCCGACTGAGCACCGAAACTACCCGGGACTGAGACAAATCAGGACCAGAAAAGTATATTTTTTTTACTGAATAAAAGTAAATTATTAAGGATTTAAACCTTAGTGAATATATTTCTTCTAATATCAATAAAATTTATTTCTTGCGTTTCTGCAGGAAATTCTCTTCCACAATTTTCTACATCGACCAAATATATATATATATATATATATAATATAATATATAGAGAGAGAGATGCTAGTAAAAATCTTTGAAATATTTCTTGGTCTTGTACAGAATCTGCTGACTGATTTAAATTTTCTACATCGACCAAATATATATATATATATATATATATATATATATATATATATATATATATATAAAGAGATGTTAGTAAAAAAATCTTTGAAATATTTCTTGGTCTTCTACAGAATCTGCTGACTGATTTAAATTTTCTACATCGACCAAATATATATATATATATATATATATATATATATATATATAAAGAGATGCTAGTAAAAAATCTTTGAAATAATGTCTTCCTAGAATCTTTCAGACTTTCTCATTCTCTGATCTCATGTCGTTGTTTTTTTGTTTTTTGTTTTTGGCGTTGTTTTTCTCTTCCAACTGCATTTTCCTTTACGTTTTTGGACTGATGAATCCAGTTTGTTTATTTGGACTGATGGATCCAGTTTGTTTATTTGCCTTGATGACACGACTGACTGTTGAAAGGCTGACACCAACAATATTCGCAGGCTCATTAAAGCTTTCCAGTGTCTTCGTGCAACGTTACAATTTTCTTAAGTTTCCTTGGAGTTAAGTCTATTTTAGACAGGTTTGATGCAATCTGATGCAATATATTTCAAGGCCAAACAAATTTCATCATACACCTCGAAAATTGATTCATATCACTACGCACCACTGCAAATGACTTAATCTGGGGAAGAAAAAAGAGCAAAAATCGATTACACCCTCTCAATTCAGTGGGTCTAAAACTGACTGTATGGTGAAAGCAATGAAATTAATGCAGTTCTTTCAATTCATTTGCTCGAGAGTATAGCTTGTACTAAGATTGTTGAACATTTAGTATCGTTCTAAGGTGACATTGATAGAAGCTTCTCTTTTACATATCTGGGTACATTAATAAACTCGAAGCCTAATGATAAAACTAAAACAAACCATGATACAGTACCTCTACTATTTTATTTTCCTCTTGTTCGTTTCCATTTTTAAATTTAGGTACATACTAGATTCGATGTGCGTTGTGGTGTATTGGTTATCGGATCAGCACGAGAAATCGGAGAGCCGAGTTCAAATTCCAGTTAGACTCGTTGCATCCATTTACGCTCAAATACCCTTTGGAAACGTATCAATCCGTCATTTCTCCCTCCTGCTATGGATTAAATAGCAGGAAAGATCGGATTCTGCAGCCTTGGTTGGAAAACAATCTACTGCAGAAAGTAATAGCAACCTACTGGGGGTAAATCTGTCCAGTCAAGCGTGTCTCTTTCGAGATCGCCCAAGAGTGTATCATGTATGGCACTTAACTGACTGACATATTAAATTAGTCACAATTATTAGCAGCTCCTGTTCAGTCCGTACTAATTATGTCACCAAATTCACAAATCAACACTTTAATCCAATCTGCCATTGTACCTTGGCAGTAGATAAGATATCTCTAGACAGGGGCAGCAAAACAAGAACAATCTATCACCATAGAGTAAATAAAAGGTTCAATTTGAAATTCTGATAGAAAATGTGATTTATGGTTTTTCATAAATTGGCTGACATGAAATAATCTTAAAATGATAAAAGTAAAGAACCTGTTTCGTGCATGGCGAGCAGCATTAATTGTTTTTTTTTTTATTATAACTCTTATGCAAGAATACAGATGCGAATTCAAAGATACCCATTCCTTCAAAATTAGAACAACACTTCTTTCCATATATATATATATATATATATATATATATATATACATATATATATATATATATATATATATATAATTTTGTAAAATAAATTAGTAAGATAAAAATGACAACATTTTTAACCAACTCTTGTTTAGCCCATAATAAATATGTGACCAAATTTACAAGTCAACACTTTAATCCAATCCGCTATTATATCATGAGAGTAGATGAGATATCGCTAAGACATGGGCAGCAGCAGAAGAAAAAGTCTGTCACCATTGGATAAATAAAGGGTTCAGTCTGAAATTCCCTGAAGGTTACATGGATGACAAGAGACCCCCCTTCCGATGAAAGCTGGAAGGTACAACAAACCAAAACAGTGTGATAACAACAACAAAGATGAGAAAAATAGTGTATAAATAATGATAATTACTTAACCCAGAAATTCTGACAAAAATGTGATTTATGGTTTTGACTGTTCTTTTAACAGGGATACATCACCTCTATAGTTTTTTCCTTGTTCCTTCATTTTTAATTTCATTTACAATTAAATCATATTTTATTTTTAGAATGTTGTTAAGTTGTTAATACAAACTTATTCTTGTAAATAAACAATCTTTTAAATAAATAGTATTTAATAAATTTAAATTCTGCATTTTAGATAAGGTGGGAAGAATAGTGTATAATTAATGATAACAACTTATTAATGAAATAATTATAACTATCGAAAAATTCTGACAGAAAATGTGATTTATGGTTTGGTTATAAATATTCTGATTGTTCTGTTAAGACAATACAGTATCTAGACCTGGACACCGAGAGGTGAGTAGGCGTCGCCAACGATTGATCACGCTGGAGACACGATTTACACCGAAGGCTGAAGCGAGGAGAGGCTGAACGCTGGGGAAAAGCGTACTCGACGGAAAAATAACAATACTGTCACATAGGAGGAAAGCGTATTCACATGCATTCATTGCAATTGAGACGGTCATTTCCGTGTGGGGCTGTACGGCCGTAACAGATGCTGCAGCACTATCAGCAGCTGAGGCATAACTCTTTGGGTTTCTCAAGATCTACACGTATTTGTACATTTGATTATGCACCTTGTTTGAGTTTGAGTTTTATTTAATGGCATATCAACCTCTGCGGGTTATTTAATGCCAAAAAAGGTTAGGGTTGTTTAAGGGTTTTTATTAATGTTCAGTTATACTGTTGATTTAGTCAGATTTTGATTAAATTTATATTATTTTAGAAAACTGAAGGTGTCTTCTAGTTTCGTATTCAAAAATGCTGGTAATAATTTTTTCTTCAAAAATGTATTATGGCAATAATTTTTTTTCTTAAAAAATGTGTTATAATGATAATTTTCCTTCAAAAATGCATATTTTTCTATAAAAGTCTATTTTTATATTTTCATAGTGTTTAACCTCATTGGGTGGGGGGTTAACTATTTGCCCATAGCTGGGACCCTAACAGGTGTTACTACTCTGGGTCAGGTTGGACCTGGGAACAGCAATTAAGACGTTGTCCCATGCTCCTCACAACCTCACAATCAGAGGCCTTACTCCCGGATGCAGTTTACCGTCATTCCCAGGACCTATACACCTTGTATTCATTTATTTTTGCTGCTGTAATGCGTCAAGTACAACGCATTTCACCGCGTGTTGACTGTTTTCATCTTACATTGTTTCATATTATATTTTCACATTTGTCTCTCTTTCTGAGATGAGGTATTTAGACTATTTACATTGTTCAGACTTGTTATATTACTGTCATCCTTTTGTCATGTCACTGTATTCCAGTTGTTTTGTCCGTTGTAGTTCCGACCGTCTTCAGGTGATTGAAAGTTCGAACTGAATCCTTTATTTCGTTCACTGGGGTCAATTGTTCTCAGCCCCGATGACTCGGTAGCAGTTTTCTCTCCTTAACTCAGCTGTCTAGGTATTATTTTTTTTACTTCTGCTGTACCCAGGTATTGCACTCAGAACTCTTAGAATCAAGTCAATGAATCCAACCAACGTTTTGGGGCCATGTGTAGTCAACAATAATAAAAAGAACTAGGAGAATCGAGTTAAAGGGAGGTAAATCTGGAACGGCTTATGAACGAAAACAATCTACCCAGTGAACGAAATAAATGGTTCAGTTCGAAATTCTAATCATCTGAAGAAGGTCGGAGTGTACAACAGCCGAAACGTCGTGAATACGATGACAAAGATAAGGGCGACAGTCCGGACAATGTAAATAAAGTAAATAACTTTAATTTTCGGCAACGTTTTTCGTTTTTGCATACATATCACGGTCAAGCAAGTGTAATACATATTACTGGTAAAGCATATTCCTTACATACTACCTACTTTACCCATTTAGAACCTCGGGCTCCAGTTATGTTCAGCATTGGGCTTTTTTTGTCATATTTCTATTTTCCTTTGATCTTTAACTTTTTCTTTATTTTGTTATTTGGACTAAAATCTTAAATTTTTTATTTATTTCTTTTTCTAGTTTGACCCTTTTGGTTTTCAATAAACCTTTTTCAGTAAACCTTTTGGTTTTCAATAAACCATTTAGTTTTAATAAACATTTTGTTTTCAATAAATCTTTTTCAATAAACCTTTTTGTTTTCAATAAACCTTTTTGTTTTCAATAAACCTTTTTGCATTCAATAAACCTTTTGGTTTTTAATAAACTATTTTGTTTCAATAAACCTTTTTGTTTCAATAAACCTTTTGGTTTTCAATGAACTTGCTGATGAACAGGCCTTTTCAGCATTTTAATTGCTGTAAGACGTTTATCTATCTGTCTGAGTTACTCACCTGATGCAGAGGATGTGTATCTGAAGGCAATACATATTTAATTTTTAAACGCAATTCACAACATTCTGATTACTGATTCAGTGATCCGTACTAAACAAATAGATCAAGCATTATACAGTGAAATTTTCAGATCCAAATTCAGCTGATAAAGGCTTCTTAATGACTTAACATCTGAAGTCAAATCAATGTATTCGAAACGTGTCTGTGATTATGTATCTCTGTACATTTAAAGAGGTTCTCCTTTCGGTTGCATATTATCGAAAAGACAGCGTGCCTTCTCCAGATATATAATAAGCAGCACGAAAAACAGCTGCTTCTAAAATTCCAATGCCTCATTAAAAGCCCCCATTTTATCAACGCAGACTGTGGGAGAGGGCAGGTTAGTACATTATGGAGTAATTAGAATGTTCTTTAAATCTCCCGGGGAAGGAGGAGGCAAAGACGATGATTGGCTTGATCAGAAGAAACTTAACGTTAAAACTGCTGTAAAGAGGAATAAAGCTACTACAAATAGCACATTATTTCTCTATGTCAGCATTTTTAAGTTTTTGAATTTCCGATCTGACATAGTTTTATGCTCTCCTGATTTTAACTTAAATTCCGAAAACCAAAACTAAAAAAATAGATTTGTGTCTGTGTTTTTGATTATGCGTCGCTTATTATTAAAGTAAATATGACTTTCGCTTGTTGATTTTATGTTTCTTAAAAAAAAAAAAGTCAAAGACTATAAGTGAATTTTTTTTTTTTTTTTTTTTTTTTGGTGGAAGGAGGCTTTTTTTAAAATTTTGTGTCACAAATCTCTAGAATTATAAGTAAAATAAAAAATACTATGGACTTATGCACATACGAGGTCTGATTTTAAAAAAATAGTCCCGGAAATGCTGTTACAAAAAAGTAAGTACAACACATATTAATTCTGCATTTGGTCTCCTTCGAAGTAGCCCCATTCTGAAGCCACACAATTTATTCAATGTTATTTCTACTGCTCAAAACATTCCTTGAAGTTTAGGGATATCAAGCTCTACCTCGTCGCATTCTTTTCGATTTCCTCGGAGTTTTGGAATATTGGTCGCTTCAAGTGGGATTTGATTTTGGAAGGAGAAATCATTATAAGGGTAAAGATTTGGAAAATATGGTGGTTGTCAGAGCTCGGAAAGGCTAAAAACTGATGTCCAAGCCATGGTTACTAATGGAACCTCATTGATATGGTGAGATGACCACACGCTACACACTGTCCTTCCAATCACTGCTAAGATGAATGGAAGTCAGGGAGAACCTTATAAGTTATTGTGCATACGCGACAGGGTTCAAGGTCAAAGCGGCTTCACGCTGCGTACTTAGGCCCCGTTATCATAGCAACAGTTCCGATACTATGTAAGTATATACACAGTTCTTTGATATGAAAGGGACAGCTTTAATGCCTACTATGTATGTATAGAGATGTTCACAGACTTTTAAATGGCAGAGCAGTTTAAAAGCCTTTTACTTATGCATTTTGAGGTCTTCATCTTCTCAGCAGACAAGGCTGAAAGCTTTGCCCGTAGATTCTCGACCAATTCGTCTGGAGTCCAGACACCCGATTTCCCATCTAGAACTGAAGCCCAATTGAATGACGTCCATATCACGCCCTCGCTGATTTCTAGCATAATATCAAAACTTGACCCTCACAAAGCGAGTGGTGGGGACGGAATCCCAATCATAGTCTTGAAGAAATGTGCCCCTGAAATCTCCTCTGTCCTTTCTAAGCTCTACAACCTCTGCCAATCTTCCTCCTGCTTTCCTACCTGTTGGAAGTTTTCTTCTGTGGTTCCAATATTCAAGAACACTGGTGAACCCTCGGAACCCGCAAATTACCGCCCTATCAGCCTTCTTCCGATCTTCGGCAAAGTGCTCTAAGCCATTATCAATGCCGAGGTCGTTCAGCATCTCACGGCCCACGGGCTCCTATCAGACAAACAGTATGGCTTCCGCTTCACCAGGTCTACTGCTGATATGCTAATGACCATCACCGAGTATATATACCAGGCTCTCGACAAGAATGGTGAAGCCCGAACTGTCGCCGTGGATATCTCTAAAGCATTCGACAGAGTATGGCATGCCGGCCTTCTACGGAAAATGCGAAGCTACGGTATTACTGGACTTTTGTTGGACTTACTCCAGTCATTCCTCTCCAACCGCACACTGAAGGTGGTTTTAAACGGACATGCCTCCCAGAACTTCCCTACAAACGCGGGTGTCCCCCAAGGCTCTATCCTAGGTCCTACGCTCTTTCTAATCAACATCAATGATCTCCCCGATGCCATAAGATCACAAGTAGGCATGTACGCCGATGATACAACAGTATACGCTCGCCTCGATCAAAAATCTGGTGTTGATGATAAGGCGAACCTCGCGGCTGAGCTTGAAAAGGACCTCTAATCCGTGGTGGATTGGGGTAGGAAATGGCTCGTAAAATTCAATTCTTCCAAAACGAAGCTGCTGTCAATTAACCACCACAGACGACCGCACCTCCTTCCCATTAGCATGGAACAGGCATGCCTCCCAGAGAGTAAAACACTACGTCTGCTTGGCCTGACACTCTCAGAGGACCTCAAGTGGAATGACTAGGTCGAATCGATTGTTAAATCCGCTGCTATGAAAGTTGGCTCTCTGTGCAGGGCCCGGAAATTCTTTCCGCCTGAATCTATCCTGCACTTATACAAATCTACCATCCGCCCGTGTTTTGAATACTGTTGCCACATCTGGTCGGGTGCCCCTACTATTCTCCTCAGGCTTCTTGACAAAATACAGCGAAGAATCTGTAACGTGATTGATACCGACTTGCAGTCACTCCCACCGGCGTGACGTGGCTTCCCTGTGCCTCTTCTATAAATACTTTCATGGCTTCTGCTCTGATGAACTTAAATCACTGGTGCCCCCTAGGTGTGAGTTTGGACGAGATACTAGATTGGCAACTAGGTCCCACCCTTTTGCAGTGAAACCGATGAAATGTAACCGCAATTTCTACTCCAACAGCTTCTTTTCTCGCACTTCCCGCCTGTGGAATTCCCTTCCGCATGCTTGCTTCCCCGACGGCTATAACTTCCAGGAGTTTAAATGTAAGGTCAATAGACACCTCCTAACACACTAACCCTCCCATTCTCTCCAACTCTCCCCCTATGTACATCCTAACTCATCTATCGCCCTGTGTAACCCCTGCGCTATAGTGGCAGTGGAATGCCTTGCTTGGGGTGACATGATTAAAAATATATATACACACAAGCTTTGTAAATAGCAGGGGCAGTTACCTATTTTAACCTGTCAATCTTAGTCAATGTTAAAACAGAGATGATATATATATATATATATATATATATATATATATATATATATATATAATGTTCACCAAACACAAGGGCCAAGGACCACTCAAGGTAGGTATATATGTGTATTTATTTTGTAAACTTACAAACTTACAAAATTATGGCACAAGGCCGAAAAATGGGGAGGGGGAACAAAACTCGGGTTGGTCTACAGATACTCTATCCTATATCTAGCTAATCAGATTCGCGACCCATACATACGTTACAATGATTCTCATTCACCATAAAAATTTGTCCATCAACACTCATACTTGTCGTGCACCAAAATACCGCAAAAACATACCGAGGACCTACAAAACGCCCCAAATGTACATAAAAATTTGTGGTTTGTACAATAAATTACAAAAATAACTTTAAAAATTTTTCATGAAATGACATGATGGGAAGGGGTTATGAAGAAACAAAAAATCCCAAAACAAAACAATTTCAAATGAATATATATACATCGTGTTAGTAAGACCCAAACACACCCTCATAATTAAAGAGGCCGCTGTATTCTGCCTTAAAAGGACAGAATCAAGAAGCTCTTTCTTAGGGGAATGGAGATGCCGGGTACAAAATAAATTGGACAGGAGAATATATAAGGCTGACCCAGCCGAGAATGAAAAACGGGACAAAATAACAATGGACAATGGGGATCTCGAACTGGATCATAACAAAAGCAGTGGAGCCGGGACAAACACATTCACTCACATTAACTAGATACACAAAAGAATTCTTAAGGTAGGTATATATGATTGTAAAAATCTCAAAATTTAAAAAAAAGAAAACGGCTAAATTAATAACATCTATTTATTCAAATTATATAATTTCGAAAATAATCCCAAACTGAAGTAATCTAAATTACATCATAATAAAAAAATTACTCACTTTTGTTTCTTGAATTACGTCACTTTGCATCCTCTATAACTTACCTAAACTTTTCAGTTAGCCTGATTAATATCTATGAGCAACTCTGAGTTTTCTCTGACCTGGCGATTGGCTCGGAATGGTTTGTCTCTCAATGACAAGCGTTTCGCAATGGGCCTGGCGGATTTGCCAGATTGTGAGCGTTGCAACCTTGGAATTAAGGAGACGTCTGCGCACGCCTTCTTCCATTGTTTGCGCGTTCGCCCGTTGTGGGAGCGTGTCGGCGAGTTGACTGCTCGTATCGCGCCGCGGGAGCTTCTGCTCATTGATCGCGCATACGCTGTGGACAATGTGTTGCCCCCGTACTCTGGAGTGAAGCGGATGGTGTTTCTGTCGCTACTGGCCACGGCTAGAATGGTGATTTGGATGACGCGTCTGGAGGAAGTCTTGCGGGGCGGCCGTCTTTCGGATCAGGATCTAATCCGATATTTTGAGCATCAGCTCAAAATGAAGATTAGAACTGAACGGAAACGGCTGCACCCGACAGAGTTCAGCGAAAGGTGGATAATTGCAGCGAGCCTGGTTCGTGTGACCGGGGCTAGCCTTGATTTTCTCTTTTAGATCTGCTAGTCGCATCGGGGTGGATTCCTTTGGAACCCCTCCCGCGGTTAAGGTAAGAATTCTTTTGTGTATCTAGTTAATGTGAGTGAATGTGTTTGTCCCGGCCTGTTCCCGGCTCCACTGCTTTTGTTATGATCCAGTTCGAGATCCCCATTGTCCATTGTTATTTTGTCCCGTTTTTCATTCTCGGTTGGGTCAGCCTTATATATTCTCCTGTCCAATTTATTTTGTACCCGGCATCTCCATTCCCCTAAGAAAGAGAGCTTCTTGATTCTGTCCTTTTAAGGCAGAATACAGCGGCCTCTTTAATTATGAGGGTGTGTTTGGGTCTTACTAACACGATGTATATATATTCATTTGAAATTGTTTTGTTTTGGGATTTTTTGTTTCTTCATAACCCCTTCCCATCATGTCATTTCATGAAAAATTTTTAAAGTTATTTTTGTAATTTATTGTACAAACCACAAATTTTTATGTACATTTGGGGCGTTTTGTAGGTCCTCGGTATGTTTTTGCGGTATTTTGGTGCACGACAAGTATGAGTGTTGATGGACAAATTTTTATGGTGAATGAGAATCATTGTAACGTATGTATGGGTCGCGAATCTGATTAGCTAGATATAGGATAGAGTATCTGTAGACCAACCCGAGTTTTGTTCCCCCTCCCCATTTTTCGGCCTTGTGCCATAATTTTGTAAGTTTGTAAGTTTACAAAATAAATACACAAATATCTATGAGCGCTTATTAAATTTAAAATTTGGAAAAACTAGCAACATTTTTCAATTTGTTTATAAATACTTCCTGTAAAATAAAATCCTTACATTAACCATGATAAAGTCCACCAGAGTATGAAACGTGTCGGTTAAGATTGATTTTCCTTTTGTCTTCATTCCTATTGTCCTTTTTATGATATGTTTTTAGAAATATCTGAATTTTTACATGAGCGCGCAATTTCCAAAATTAGGAGAAGTTAGAACATCTTCATCCATGATTATATAATCCTAATATGTATTTGTTGGTATGGTTACACTTGGTCATTATTTCTGTTCTTTTATTTAGTAATTCATTTTTGTATGTGTTATGTCTTGAAGGCTGTCACAATGCGTTGAATGAAATAAAGGAAGGTCGGGAGGTGTTTGTATGACCTGTTTGATATTTCGAGACTATAATCTCATCATCAGAATGGCAGAGAAATCCTTAGAATGACCATGCTTTTAGCTGCCCATCTATGAATGGCTGGCTTTATCCACTGCTGCTGTACGTGTGTGCGTGTGTGTATGTGTGCGTGTATGTGTGTGCGAGTGTGTATCTGTGTGTGTTTTAGTTGGTTTTTTTTATGGTCTAATGTGTGTGTGTGTGTGTGTGTGTGTGTGTGTGTGTGTGTGTGTGTGTGTGTGTGTGTGTGTGTGTGTATTCAAGTTGGGGTTTTTATTGGTCTGATGAAACCAGTTCGTAGGATCTGGGAGCTGATGTGACTTTGACCGGGTCAAAGAGTATCAGTTACATTGCTGATGTCTTATCTGTCTGATTTATCTGGTGGTGTTTGCTCGTTGTGTGTGCTGTAATTGAATCTACTTTTACGTGTGTGTGTGTGTGTGTGTGTGTGTGTGTGTGTGTGTGTGTGTGTGTGTGTGTGTATGCGCGCGTGTGTGTGTGTGTTCTGTCCTGGTACGTGGTTTGTTATGGGCACCTCTGCTAAAGCCGGTGGGTGGGGGGAGAAATTGTGTTAGCGTGGTTATTGCAACTATTTTTTTCTGTGTGTAAATGCTATGTGTAGTATTGTAATTAAATCTACCCTATTTAATTTATCTGTGTGTGTGTGTGTGTGTGTGTGTGTGTGTGTGTGTGTGTGTGTGTGTGTGTGTGCTTTAGCCTGGTTAGCGGTTTGTTATAAGGGAAGAAGAAGTGTGTGTGTGTGGTTATTGTTACTGATTGCGTGTGTGTGTAACCTTTGTTGTTGTGTTAAGTGCATGTTGTGTGCCTCTTGGTGTTGTCTTCATTTTTGTTTGAGAATAGCATAATAACTAACTTTTCTTCCTAACACAGTCTACATATTTTGCCACCTCTGTAAGGCTTGGCTGTTTTTATTATACTTCATGTTATGTCTAGGTCTTATCCATATTTTAATTTCAATTTCCACACGTAGCTAGACAATTTTGTACAATATTCTAAGTTTTCTAGTTTAAATGTAGACCTATGATTATTCCACCTAGCCTTAAAAGTGTCTTTGGCTGATCCCAAATATATTTTGTTTAATCATGTACTTTTGTTTTGTTAATAACTTCTTTTGTATTACAAAGTCCTTGAAGTCGGCATTTATTTTTGTTTCTATATTTACATTCCTTATTAATGATTTCGTTTTGTACGTTGCTATTTAGGTTTCTGGCATTCTGTTTCTTTATGTAACTTTTTAAATTTCTAGTACAGCTATAACACAGTTTGATTGTATTCCCATTGAAAATTTCAAATTTTTGTCTCTCTTTTTTCCGGTTTGAACACCTTGGCGTGATGCAATTGTTAGCAAGTTGTCTCGCTAGAACAATTGCGACCTTGTAGTGAATTCAATCCTCACTGGGTGCCCCATACTTTCGACCTTGTGTCACATCTAAACTACGCTTAGAAAATCACTGGGCACCTCGTCGTGGTGTTGCAGTGGGTTAGGTACTTGGATTTCTCGTCGGCCTCAGAAGTTGATAATCTTGATTAAAATTTTAAAACTATAACAGACCGCGGTTGAAAGATTAAAGGTCAATTGTTGTTGACGGACGTGGGTAGGCTAACTCGGAGTTAAGAGAAAGACTGTCCATCTCGAATCAACGCAACGTTGAGAGAGGGTGACTATTGCTTTTCTAGGTGCGCTACAAAACACGTCCGAATCACTAGATTCGGACTTCTCAAGGTTCACAAACTTTTGACGTAACCGGGAAATCCTTTTTTGGTTTCCATTTGCATTTTGGGAAAATGAAATTATTTTTATCTTACTACTAGTTTATTATTCACTTAATTTTCATTCTCCCACAGTGTAATGATTAACAAGTTTGTCTCGCTAGAACAATTACGACTAAGTACTGAGTTCGATTCTCACTGGGTATCCAACTCATTCGGCCTTGTGCCATATCTAAGCTGCGCTTAGAAAATCATAAGGGTACCTCGACGTTGTGTAAGGGTTAGCAGGCTTGTCTCGATCAATTGAGTTGTGAGTTCGATCCTCACTGGGTACTCAATACTGTCGGCCTTGTGCTACATCTAAGCTACGCTTAGAAAATTATAAGGGTACCTCGACGTGGTCTAAATGTTAGCAGGCTTGTTTGACCAACTGAGTAGTGAGTTCGATCCTCACAGGGTACTCAATACTGTCGGCCTTGTGCTACATCTAAGCTACGCTTAGAAAATCATAAGGGTACCTTGACGTGGTGTAATGGTTAGCAGGCTTGTCTCGACCACCTGAGTAGTGAGTTCGATCCTCAATGTGAATTCAATACTGTCGGCCTTGTGCTACATCTAAGCTGCGCTTAGAAAATCATAAGGGTACCTCTATGTTGTGTAAGGGTTAGCAGGCTTGTCTCGACCAATTGAGTAGTGAGTTCGATCCTCACTGGGTACTCAATACTGTCGGCCTTGTGCAACATCTAAGCGGCACTTAAAAATCAACTCTTTTCTACTGGTTAAAATTTCTCTGGTCCTACTCCTCCACCTCTGTGGGCCTTCCGGTGATGATGTTAATTACATATATGGGTAAAAATAGAGCGTCAGGAAATGTAATTTGCCAATTACAACTTGCTGATACCTCCGGGTTGTTTAGCCGGAAAATATTTCCATTTGTTATTATCAATTTGTTATCTGCGCGAAAAATTAAAATATTTTGAACTGCGTATCGATCTCCCGTTTAAATATTAGTTTACTGGTCGAATATTGTTTTGACCAACAACTATATATATATATAGCATAGTGATGATCCACGAATACTGTCTTAATATGTATAGGAAAGAATATTAAAACGTTTTGAGTTTAAAAATGTGTTTTTTTTTACAGTATTTGTTTATTTCTACTATTATATTTTATATTTCAGACCGCCCTGGAAGAGGAGGAGGGGAACAGGGATGAAGGGAGAGAAAAACATTTGTTTCTGATGAAGGACCGAGGGCGGTCTGAAATATAAAATATAATAGTAGAAATAAACAAATACTGTAAAAAAAAACAGATTTTTAAACTCAAAACGTTTTAATATTCTTTCCTATATATATATATATATATATATATATATAGGAAAGAATATTGCAGAAAAGGGAAAAAACACGTAGATTAAAAGCCCACTGTTCAAGCATTTACTTTTATAAAGAGTGCTCGATAGAGAGTAGAGCTTAATACTATAATTTTGTTATTACAATGGTTTATAATATCATAATATCACTACACAAAAATTTTTATGTTTCAGGACAGAACTGTTTCTTTTCAGGTGATATGTTAAAATAAATGGTGAAAACAATTTATTTTTGAAAATATATGATGAATTTCTGGTTTTTTAGAAAATTAGGGAGTGGTAATTGGTGGTGCAGTGGATATCCGCTCGGAACGCCAACTCGGGGAGCCGAGTTCGAATTCCAGTTGAATTCGTTGCATTCACTTACGCGCAAATACCCTTGGGAAAGGTATTAATCCATCTATTCCTTCCAGTTATGGGTTAAATAACAGGACATATTGGTTTCTATAGCCTTTGTTGGCAACCAATCTACTGCAGAAAGCAATGACAACCTCCTGCGGGATAATCTTCTGCCCAGTCAGTCATGTCTTTTTCGAGACATGATCGCCCAAGCGTGTGTTACGTATGGCATTTAACTGAATTGGAGGAAATACATTTGTGTGTGTTAAAAGTGTTCAATCAATTTCTAAATATTTGAGGTTTTTTGGGATGGCTTAGATCTAGACATGTCACATTTTAATTTTGTCTGGCTAAGATAGATAGAGGGACCTTAGATTTTATAAAGGGTAGACAGTAATTTTAATCAGGAAGATTTTAGTTCTTTTTATTGAACAATAAATATTTTACTACTATCTATGAGTATAAGTCACACATATATATTAGTCATCCACATACGAGCCTGTTTCGCTCTAACACAGCTCATCAGTGTGGCTAGACACATCCACTTGCTTCTCGACCGATTTAGTATTAGTCGGAGTTGCTACCTCCTAAGCCATAGGCCCATGGAACCAGAGCAGAGAAATTTTAACGTGTTGTATATAAGCAGTGTATACACACGCCAGTCACCGAAAGAACTCAATTCATTTCTGAAGATTCACGCATATATCACAGAAATGGAAACTGCTTTTAAAATTTTCTTCTCTAGAGAGAATATATATATATATATAATCATCTCATTTAATTACTTAGTTCTTGGTCATAATTAAATTAAACCAATACACAGTTGTATTAAAAAGTGTTCAATACAACTCTATTGTATACCTTTTGAATAGTTTTCATTTGTAAACGAGTTATATTACGCAATATAATTCGTTTACAAATGAAATATATATATATATATATATATATATATATATACGAAATCTGTTACAAACGAGATTAACTCCGACATATTTTTTATTTATTTGTTTAAACATTATTCTTAATAAATACTCATATTTGAGTAGATATTTGTTTTTTTAATAATATCAGCCCAAGCAAGGCGGTGACGCCACTGATGCGCATGGGCCTACTTAAGAGTAAAATGATTGGAAAAGAGAAAGCCGGGAACCACATCCTAAACAGGAAACAAGGGATGAGCCTCTTCACCTGTTCAAAGGACGTGGGTGGAGTGTGAACCGGGCGATAGTTAAGTCTATCTACTCCAATTGAGAACAAAAAAAATACAAAGGATATAAATTTGTTCTGATGTCAATTTAAAAAAAAAAAAAATTTGAAAAATAGACTCTCTGTTTTTTGTTGTTTTTTTGTTGTTGTTTTGTTTTTATAATTAAACAGTATATTTATTATATCTACTGGCCTGAATAATCGAGAAATCTTGTTAAGAAAATATGCGTCTTCCAGCAAGATTCGAACCTGCGTCCCTTAAATAAATATACTCAGTTTTGAACAGATTTTAATTTCGCTGTAAAAAAAAAGATAATTTCCCTCAAAAACGTGTACCCATAAAAATAACATTTCTAGTAATATATATATATATATATATATATATATATATATATATATATATATATATATATATATATATATTTAATTCAGATACATATATAATAAGATTTATATATAACATATTTTTTATATTATATATGTGTGTGTGTGTGTGTGTGTGTGTGTGTGTGTGTGTGTGTGTGTGTGTGTGTGTGTGTGTGTGTGTGTGTGTGTGTGTGTGTGTGTGTGTGTGTGTGTGTATAGCCTGAGTGAGAGGGAGAAACAAATGAAATAGCGTCAAGAAATGCTATTGTGTACTGCCCTACGGGTACATCGCTAATATCATATCAGTGAGGGGGCTTAGTTAAATGTATAATCTGTATTAAGGTCGTTTTTTAACTCGACACCTCAATACAAGACATGTGTTTCGTGTTATGCTGAAATGCCAAGTCGAGCGTTGAACGCCAACTTGGCAATTTCTTTGTCGTGCTTAAAAGCAGCTCTTGTGACGGCTTTAATTTAATGACCAGATCGTGGGCACACACCATAACTATTTTATGTTGAAACTAATTAAATTCACAAAAATATATTTTTTATATTTAATAGCAATTTGAACAATATAAGATCAGCAGATGATAGAGTGCTGATAACAGACACGTAAAAAAAAAACTACAAGATTCCTACAGGAAGTAGTTAAAGAAAGTGGAAAGAAAGGACCTCATCTAAACTACAAGAAAACTGAATGCATTCTCATCAGTAAAATGAGGAGCCCAAAATGCCAACTACAGGCCTAAGATACCAAAATCAAGCAGGTACAGTAATTTAAATACCTGGGAAGTGTTCTAACAGAGGACGGAAAGTGCGACACTGAGATCCAAACGTGTCTTGGCATGGGCAAGGACGCATTCCGGAATCTGATAGAAAAAATTTTCTGGAAACAAAGAAGAGAATACTTGATTGTTATGTAATGTCTGTCCTTCAATATGGCAGCGAATGCTAGACAATTTTATCAAAGATGAAGAAAAGCCTGGAAACTACCGAAATGTGGTTCTACAGAGGAATGCTGACGATACCAAGGACCGAACACGTGAACAACGACGAGCTTTTGGAGAGAATGGAAACAAAAAGCAAACTAATACTTAACATCAGGAAAAGACAGCTGAAGTTTCTGGAATATGTAACGAGGAAGAAGGGCTTGGGGAATCTCATACTCACGGAATGGATAAAGGAAAAGAGGGATAGGGGAAAACAATGTGTTGCATACTAGATGGATGGCGGAGAAGGGTTCGGGAGGGGTAACAGAAGAAGGGGTGCTAAGAGCATTAGGACTCATCTTGTACCTCTACAAATCTACCATTCGTCCGTGTACCCTGCTGCAATACTTAGTCTGGTGGCCCTGCTGTACATCCCGAGATTCTTGTCCAAACTCAAAGAAGGATCTGTAATGTGATCGATCCTGGTCTGGCATCACGATTTTAGTCACTTTCTCACCGACGGCGTGGCTTCCCGCTATCATTTCTACAAGTATTTCCATGGCAACTTCCCTGAGGAGCTATTTTGCCCTGGTGCCAAGATTACATGTATTTAAGCGTGCTACGAGATTGGTATCCATGTCCAATCCTTTTAATATTAAAATATCTAAATACAGCCCCACTTCTACTCCAATAGCTTCTTTTCCCGCACTTCCCATCTGTGGAACTCCCTATTTCGTTTCGATGTTTTCCTGATAACTACAATATCCAACAATTTAAATGAAACGTTAATCACCATCTTCTCTGTTAAGCAACACAAAGCCATGCCAGTTCATAGATGTAACCAAACAGAGAACGTCAAATAATATTGTTCTCATCTACTTTGATAGGAATCATTTCAACTCGACACTTCATATGGGGCAAAATATTACATCAGTAAAATAACCAAATTTACAATATCAAAGAATCGCATCAGAATTCATCTTACATATTTATAAATCTACCATCTACTATTCATCTATAAACTGAATATTGCTGCCATATTTGGTTTGGTGTTCCTGTTCTATATCTCGAAATTCTCAACAAAATCCAAAGAAAGGTCTGTAATCGATCTTGACCTGTAATCACGACGTCAGTCACTTTTCCACCATTGTAAAGTGGCTTCCCTCTGTCTTTTCTATCAATATTTTCATGGCAGTCATTCTGATCAGATGTTCTTCTTGGTTCCCGTTTGCATCAATTTAAGCGTGCAACTCGATTGGCTAGTAGATCTCAACATTTTACTGTTGAACTTGTTAGATGCAACCATCAGTTTTATTCTAATATTTTTTCGCAGTTACACACACTTACACTTACAATTTTTGATAAATCCAAAATGTTTCTTTTAATAGTAGATATTAATACTCATCCAGCCGGAGGGCTCAATGTAATTAAGTTCACTTGTTTACAGAACCAATATTTATAACATATAAAAATTCAATATTTCATATTTAGGAGGGCTATATTTGACAGGTATCTTTAAACACGCATCTCGTCAATATGGGTGTTTAAAATTACCTGTCGAAACGACCACCTTAAATATGAAATATTGAATTTTTATATGTAATATTCTTCATTTGTAACCGAGTTATTACGCGACCTAGGTTTCTACCCTGTGGTGCCTTCAGGCGATTTGCAATAAATGATTTTGCTGTTTTTTATTGTTTTTTTTTTAAACTTACGTAACGAGGAATTTTTTGATCGCTATGGTAACGGGTATTTTTTGAACACGCAATTTTTTCAATTAGAAGAAATTATAATGTTTTCATCCATGGTCGTATGACCCTAATAGGTATTTTATGGTATGTTCATAATTTCTCTTCTTTCATTCAGTAATTCCTTTTTGTTTGGGAATAACATAATAGCTAACTTTTCTTCCTGGCACAGTCTACATATTCTGCCAACGTTGTAAGGCTTGGCTCTTTTCACTACACTCCACGTTATGTCTAGCTGTTTTTCATATTTTAATTTCAATTTACAGACGTGGCTAGCTAATTTTGTACAATTTTTTAAGTTTTCTATTTTAAATGTAGACCTGTGATTTAAATGTATTTTCGTTGATCCCAAATATGTTTTGCTTTGACCATTTAAGTCATGTATTTTTGCTTTGTAAATGACTTCTTTTGTATTACAAAGTCCTTGAAGTGGGCGTTTATTTTTGTCACTGCAGTTACATTCTTTGTTTTGTACAATGCTATTTAAATTTCTGGCGTTGTGTTTCTTTGTGAAATTTTCTAAATTACTAGTACAGCTATAACTCAGTTTGATTGTATTCCTATTGAAAATTTTGTTTAGTTCTGAGCTTTTTGGAATGTTTTTAACTGAGCATGTTTATGCAGACCTCTAAGATTCGTGAGGAAACCGTTATGATGTCTTAACTCATCTGGGCCGTTTTTTCTTTCTTTTTTTTTTTTTTTTCGTTTCAACGCTCTGTCTTTTACCCAGATATCAAGCACTTTGCGATAAAAAAAACGTGCTTGGCAAAATACTTTTTATTAGTAAAACTATTTAAAAACAACAATCTTGGCGTTAAACATTATCACAACTCAACAATCTATCTATCTATCTATCTATCTATCTATCTATCTATCTATCTATCGATAGATAGATAGATAGATAGATAGATAGATATTGGGCGTGTATAATGATAATATACACGCTAAAAAGTTTGCCTCCTTCTACCGAGCGCCCATAGCTCATAGGTAGAATCGCCGACTGACGCCAATTCGGTCGAGTTTTAATCCTGGGTAAAGGGCAATCGGATGTCTATCTGTACTGATGAGCTGTGATACAGTGAAACAGATCTGTCTGCGGATGACTATATATATATATATATATATATATATATATATATATATCGCCCGGTTCACACTCCACCCACGTCTATTGTACAGGTGTAAAGGCTAATCCCTTGTTCCCTGTTTAGGATGTGGTTTCCGGCTTTCTGTTTTCCAAATCTTTTCACTCTTAAGTAGCCCCTTGCACATAAGTGGTGTTACCGTCTTGCTCGGGGTGATATGATTAAAATACACACACACACACACACACACACACACACACACACACACACACACACATATATATATATATATATATATATATATATGGTAATTGTTCTAATAAGCTTTCCTCCTTGGTACATCGGCCGTGTGAATTTAATTGTATTACAATCATAGTTTCTAAGTCTCATCGTTTTACTGATGAAATAGCTAGATGTAGCCGTAATTCTATTCTAATAGTTAATTTTCTAGTATTTCTCGCCTATGGATTGCACTCCCGGTTTCTTGTTTTTCTCTCACTTACAATCTTGAAGACTTTAAATGCAATGTCAATCGCCATTTTCTGTCTTCCTGTTCGAATTTATTTTAATTACTTTAAATTCTCCCATTAAAGCCTTTTGATTCAACTCTCAGTAATTCATTGCGTCTTAGTGGCTATAACCCTTTGCTGGGAGTGAAATGATTAAAAACACACAATCAGACAGAATGATTCAGAGAAGGCCATGAAATCACTATTCTCTGGAACGTTAATTACAAACATATAAACACTAATAAGTCATACAGAAACCAACTATCTTTTTGTAGATATGGCACTACCTTCAGATACCAAAAATATATCCGTTAAATAAGACAAAATAAGTCAATATAAGAATTTTTTACATTGTTCGGATTGTTGTTATATTCATAACATTTCAACAGTTGTATGCTCCGACCTTCTTCAAGTGTTTAGAATTTGGACTTGAAACCTTTATTTTGTACACCGGGGCAGATTGTTCTAGTTCTACATTCCATGTCTCTTCCAGATATCTCAATATGAATTATATCCCTTTTAACTCAACTCTCCAAGTTTGTTCCCATTCACCGTAGCCAGGTATTGAACTCAACTCTTTGAGTCAAATCACTGGATTCAACTAACACTTTTATCCACTAGACTGTGTGCCCTTCAAATAAAATTTAAAAGAATATGTTAAATTAAAATTATTGCAGGTAATTGGAGTTCTGGATAAAATCAAGAAAGGTACAGATTTTAACTTTCTGAGAATCAAATCGGACCGAAAAATAGAATAATATTGCCATGTTTGGGAGGAGCTGCCCAGTCTTAACTTTCTAATCTTCATAAAATTAAAATGCATATGAGTGTCTTTGTTGTAGAAGAATTATTTTCCACCATCCAAACTCTTTCTTGTCGGTTACATTCAATGCCTGAAAAACCAAACTAGTTACATTCCAGACTCCGAACAAACGCTAGTCACGATAACGAGTGTCCTCTCGTGGAGGCACTGTACCTTGAGTGAATATTAGACCTCGGACTCACACCCAGCTTCAAGTAGAACTCTTATATACCATCCATTGCTAATGATGCAGGTAAAAATAGTCGGCTCCCTGTACAACTCCAGGAAGTATCTGACCCCTCATGCTATCCTCTATTTTTATAAGAGCAACACCAGTCTGAAATTGAGTACTGTTGCCACATTTGGGCGGGAGCTACCCAGTCCTCACTTTCCAGTCTTGACAGAGTTTAAAAGTCTCCGAGACCCTACCCTCTAACTTTTCCCTGACAGGCGGGATGTGGCGAGTCTCGTTCTCTATTGCTACTTCCTTAAAAAATTCAAGGGCGAACTACATTCCTTGGTTCTACCAGATCTAATCTTTACGGTTAGAACCCGCCATGCCTCTTACATAGTAGCAAATCACCCACATTCCCTTCGTATTCTATCGGCGAGAAGTAAGTTCAGTTCAAACAGCTTCTTCGCGCGATCTGGAAACGCAGTCCGATACAGCTGTGTAGCCTTGGGTCCATTACCATTCGCGCGGCTTTATATACAAATCATATCTGCCTGCCTATGATATAAATATCTTGCCATTGTTAAACGGAACACTTCTCAGTTAACTCACTACTACACACATTAAACTTTCAAAATAGACTAGACACGAATGTCGACGAATGACAAATGTAACCTAGACTACATAGAGAAACAGCGCCATCTACTGAAAACGTTCTTTAAGGTTAACAACTAAAAACATCAAAGTCGTGGGTATATTTATATATGGATTTTGTCCTTATTTTGGCGTAAAAAACCCGCCCGCAAATTTTGTAAAAGAAATTTCTGATACACTCTGTATATGTTTAATTTAACACATCATTCAATAAGTTCCGATCCTGACTTATAGATGGCGCCACTAATAAAAAATCTATATGATTTTTATGAAATACTAACCTTCAAATGACACGTGACAAAATTTGGGCCCAGTCGAATAATTAGTTTAGAAATTACAGTTATTTAAGTAAAGCTACTATTGAAAATGTTCAATACATGGAAAAATCTGAAGTTCTTGTGTTGATAAAGCATTGCATTCGAATGAGAAAAATACTGTTCAAGCAAACAATGGCTTGATAATTGAAAGCCGTCCAATGCAACCAAAAGTGCAAATATATGCAAGTTAGGTTTTGGCCCCCGTATTTTGGGATGCGCAATGTATTTTTTTCATCGATTACCTTGGGAAAGGAAGAATCATCAATAGCGAATATTATATAGCATTATTGGTTCGTTTAAAAGAAGAAATCTGCAATAAACAGACACAAATGAAGAAGAAAAGTGATCTCTCACCAAGATAACGCACAGTGTCAAAAGTCGATCGCAACGATAGCAAAACTTCATTTGTTACACTTCGAATTGCTTCCACATCCACCCTATTCTCCAGATGTGGCCCCCAGCGACTACTGGCTGTTTGCAGATCTCAAAAGAATGCTCCTGGGAAAGAGATTTGGCTTCGATGAAGAAGTAATATCTGAAAATGAGGCGTATTTTGAGGCCAAAATCGTTGTACAAAAAAGGTATCGAGTTGTTAGAGAAGCGTTGAAATCAGTGTATCACCCTAAAAAGTAGACTATATTGATGAATAAAGTCGAATTTTCCCTAAAAGTTGTTGTTTTATTAGTTAGGCCGGGGATTTGTTGAGTAATGTGTTATGTACTTGCATTTTTAACTTCATTCAGTTCATGATTTTATTAGCACGCATGCGCTGTAGGCATCTGCCATCAGGCGCCGATAAAATATTTTTGCACCGCCATCTTTCTTTCAGCTTGCTTTATACAAGGATTAATTTTCAGAGAGGTTTTTGTGATATGAAACAGAGGTAAGCTTTAATTACTTACTTTTACTTAACGCTAATTGCACACCAGGAATGCGTTGTACTTCTCGTTTTGTGAATAAAATATTTTCCTTTCTTCGTCTTTCAACAGAATTTAGAATTCTTTCCAACTCCAAATCTAGATGACTTAACAAGTCTGTTGATATGTTTTTTCCTCATTTTTTAACATTGGAACAACAATTCTATTCTTATTTTTACTATACGAGTAATAATGCGCATTTTGTTCTATTTAAATGCTAGTTGTATAGCCTGGTGTTGCTCGGGGAAATGGTAAGGTCAAGTGCTTATTCAAAAAGTTCGCCGTGACACGTAAGTTAAAAAAAAAATGCGAAGTAAGTATTGTTTTTTGTTGCATTTCGGAGAAATAAACGATCACGCAAAGCAATATTTTCATTTAATTTTTGCCGCAACCTGTGTGTCAATTTATTTTTTTGGTTCGCATATCAAGGCATCAGACCTTGATCTACCTGTGATTTGGTTGAGTTTGAGTGAAGCGTCTTGGAGAAATGCATAAAAGTGACCACTCGAAATTATGACTGTCGTTTATTTTTTATAAACCCTGTACATTGATTCGAAACATTTTTGTGTACGTCAAAGGTTCGGACCTTGATCTACAAGCTACCCGATTTTGGTTGAATTCGCATAAGCCGTCTCGGAGGAGAAGAGTTCGAAAATTCTAGGCGTTTCGATGATTTCTAATGTACCCTGTAAATCGATTCGAAAACTTTTTGCGTACATCAAAGGTTCATATCATGATTGAAAAGTGGGCCATCTTTGGTTGAAATCGGACCAAGGCTTTCGGAGGAGTAAGGTTCGTTAGAACACACACACACACACACACACACACGCACGCACGCACGCACGCACGCACGCACACATTTTTATATATATAGAAAAGATCAGAAAAAGCCAGTGTTTGGAAATGTCTTAAACCTGAGAATTTATTAGAAAAGGTATAATTGGTTTAGAGGAGATAGGCTTTCAATTATTTATCAATCATAACATATAATAATGCTACAAATAAAAAAGCTATTATCTTTCTTTTGCAGTCCCCCAAAGCTTTCCATTGTATATCCACACCCAGTTATGAAGTCTCAAGCTCTTTTTCCTATTCAACTTAATCTATATATATATAAATGCATTTGAAAAAAATTGGCTTGGTAAAAAAGATGCAACTAAATGCATGCTGTTAACAAAATTTTGTCACAATGGAAATCATGAATCAGATAGTATCCAAAGTGCCCAATTTTATACCTTACAGAAGCTGCATGCCCTTAAATCACAGTCAATTTTGAAATATTGTTATAAACTGACCTCAAAGGCACTTTCTTCCACTAATCTTCAAAGGCAAAATGTTAATTTAGTTCTTTCAATTTTTCAATGAGTACACTATTCGGGGATTATTGACCTTAGGAAAACAGATGTTTGCCTAATTTTGCAGAAGTTGCAGAATATATAAATATATTTTATATTTGTTGGACAATAATGAATGTAAAAATACCATATAAAGGTTGTTGGCTTAGAAATAAATACTGTAGTCCACTTAGAGTAAATGAAGAAAATTTAAAATTTCTCTCTGTTTTCTGTGACTGGTTAGAATCTTGGAATAGCATTTCTGGAAGAAATGGCAAATTCACAAAAGAAACTTTCACTGCTTTGCACCATGCAACCTATGCATTTCTAGAATTGACCAAGTATTGCAAAGAACTGAAAATGTTATATATATTACCTCACAAATTTCAAACTGACCACCTTGTGCAAGTTTTTGAGTGTGAAAAAAAATTAGAATGCTATCAGTTTTAAAACTAAGCTTACCATTTCATCAAGCTTACCATTTCATCATCAATGCATTAAAATTGATTTAAAGAAATTACAAGAACCAAAATGGGATGAAGTGACAGAGAAGCAAAAGTTAGAAGCGTATAAATTTAGAATTGATGTTAAAAAGGGTGATGTAGAGAAGTTCTTCACTTAGCAGGTTATTGCTGTCATGTAGTTTTTAAGAAAATTAAATGCAATAGTTGCAGAGATTTGATATCTGGAAGAGATAATGTGGAATAAATAGCTAAAATAAACTGCTATTTTCAGGGGATTAACAGAGGATCTCTCTTATATCCTAATGATACAACTACAAATTTTGTTCTGTATAATTATGCAGTCATTGATAAGCTGATAAAAAATCCTTCTTTTCTTTATTCAGTAAATCAAAGGAAATTAAGCCATGCATATAACATTGAATGTTTTGGCAGATAATGAGCTTCTTTTTAATGTTGACACTTGTGATGAGGATCACAATGTAGAAACAATAGAAAGAATGTTTATCTGGAGCTCTACAAATGCTCTTTTAAATATTTTTTGTTCTAGGGAAAATAATAATATTACAAGTAACAAGTTAAGCAAAGAAAGAAAACTTCAAACATTCAGCTAAATTTTGTATTTGTAATGTATTTTTCTATAAGTATTATTTAATTTTTAATTCTATTTTCTGCATCTAACTTATTTGCTTGTTTGCATTTAATTTGTTTGTTACTTATATTCAATTGCTTTATTTATTCATCATTTACTTATAATGTGTTTATGATCTGTTTATTCAATTAGTGTTTGTTCCCTAATTCATAATTCAGTTGTTGCCGTATTTGAGTAGTAATCACTTAATAATAATTACAATATTGTAACTTTACAGAACAATTGTTAAAATTGAAATAAAAACAGGCAAATTAAAACAATGTTGATTAAAATTTATAAAAAAAATTGTTTTCAAATTTGAAACAAAATTATGAATGATTTTATTTCAGTCTTTAAATTTTGAACCTGTAACTTATTTTAGATAAGTATTTGTTTTTTAAATCTTTATTGTTTGTATCTAATTTGCTTTTTATTTATATTCAGTTGTTTTATTTTTTAATCATTTACTTAGTTACTTGTTTGTATGTTCCCCAATTCCTAATTCAGTTGTTGCTGTAAGTGTATATAAGAGTAATAATCACGATATTATAACTTTACAGAATAATTGTTAAAATCGAAAGAAAAACATGCAAATTAAACTTCTAAAAAATATATATATTTTCAAATTTAAAATAATAAAAATAATGAACGAATTTTAGACTTTAAATTTTAATGAAATATAACGTGATGTTTTCTTTATTTACTTTAAGACAGATTTTAGCAACAATTTATTATTATTATTAATCATTTAGAAAATAATGAATACTATTAAATAAAGTTCAGTATTATACAATCTTACCCCGTTTCTTTTTTAAATAAAGTACAGCATTATACAATCTTACTCTGTTTCTTTTTTAAATAAAGTTCAGTATTATACAAACTTACTTTTTTCCCTGTTTCTTTTTTAAATAAAGTTCAGTATTATACAAACAATTACCCTGTTTCTTTTTTAAATAAAGTTCAGTATTATACAAACTTACCCTGTTTCTTTTTGAAATAAAGTTCAGTATTATACAATCTTACTGTGTTTCTTTTTTAAATAAAGTTCAGTATTATACAATCTTACCCTGATTCTTTTTTAAATAGCGTTCAGTATTATACAATCTTACCCAGTTTCTTTTTTAAATAAAGTTCAGTATTATACAAACTTACCCTGTTTCTTTTTTAAATAAAGTTCAGTATTATACAATCTTACTCTGTTTCTTTTTTAAATAAAGTTCAGTATTATACAATCTTACCCTGTTTCTTTTTTAAATAAAGTTCAGTATTATACAATCTTACCCAGTTTCTTTTTTAAATAAAGTTCAGTATTATACAATCTTACCCCGTTTCTTTTTTAAATAAAGTTCAGTATTATACAATCTTACCCTGTTTCTTTTTTAAATAAAGTTCAGTATTATACAATCTTACCCTGTTTCTTTTTTAAATAAAGTTCAGTATTATACAATCTTACTCTGTTTCTTTTTTAAATAAAGTTCAGTATTATACAATCTTACCCTGATTCTTTTTTAAATAACGTTCAGTATTATACAATCTTACCCTGTTTCTTTTTTAAATAACGTTCAGTATTATACAATCTTACTCTGTTTCTTTTTTAAATAAAGTTCAGTATTATACAAACTTACCCTGTTTCTTTTTTAAATAAAGTTCAGTATCATACAATCTTACCCCGTTTCTTTTTTAAATAAAGTTCAGTATTATACAATCTTACTCTGTTTCTTTTTTAAATAAAGTTCAGTATTATACAATCTTACTCTGTTTCTTTTTTAAATAAAGTTCAGTATTATACAATCTTACCCTGTTTCTTTTTTTTTCTTTTTTAAACGTAATTTTAAAAAAAGTTTTCTAAGACATTTTCTTTACTTTACAATCATTCATTACTGCTCGTCTTACTAACCAAAGACCTACGTTGGACTACTTTTGTGACGTCACGTCACGACAGAACAAGCCTTCCTTTTCGGTGGTCGTGGTTCGTCACACTTTTCTTTGTTTATAGCGAAATTATCCTATTTCTTAAAAATTTGTTTAGCTTTTAGAACCTCTTTTACCAATGCGCGTTCGGACTTTGGTGTCATATTTTGCATAAACTGGAAACAGCAGAAATATGGTTCTATAAAATGGTGTTGAAAGCGCGTAAATAACAACGGCTTAAAGAAAATAGAAACGAAAAGAATACTTGTTTTCAGAATCAGAAAGATATAGCTTGAAGTTCGTGGATGCATAATAAGGAAGGAAGCTTTGGCGAATTTGACATTCACAGGGTATATCGAGAGAGACAGGGGAAGGCAAACGAGCCATATACCTGGTGAGCTTGTGTAAATGGATGGCAACAACGAAGTGAGAGTTTTGGCAAAAGGACAAACGTTATTAAATGCTAGAACAATAGGAGGTAGTGGAGAGCCTGAACGGACAAAGCACATAGAAGAATAATAGTGGGAATCATTACGAAATCGTTTTCTTGAATTCAGTAAAAACAAGACCCTCACATATTCATTATGTATGTATGCCGCATTCACCCTAGTCGGGTTGAGCCGGCTTCCCCCTGACGGAGCAAGTTTCATTGGGATTTGTTTAAGGGTAGGGTCCCCAGTCCTACGCTGTTATTTAACCCATAACTGGAGGGAAAGGACGGATTAATACCTTTCCCAAGGGTACCAGCGCGCAAGTGACTGCAGGGCATTCAACTGGAATTCGAACTCGGCTCACCGATTTCTCTTTCCGAGCCGATATACACTGCACCACAACGCACATCCGTCACTATACGCTTACAGCACCTGGTATTCCCAAGTGGTCACCCATCTAAGTACTGACCAGGCTCAACGTTGCTTAACTTCGGTGATCGAGCGAGAACCGGTGTATTCAACGTGATATGCCGTAAGCACATAAAAGAAAAGGTAGTATTATTCTAATATTTTTCCTCATATCATACAAAATTCAAGAATTTATTTATTCTATAGCATTTGCTTCATAATGATCTCGGTATTTACGTTTTAATTGTAGACATCAGAGATGTTTTGTCTCACCCTTTTAAGTGCAATGAAGGTGAAAAGAAAGAGGTGTAAAAAAGGCGAAACACATTAAAACTAATTGATAATCTCATACTAAAATCAAGCAGGTACAAAAATTTAAATATCTGGGAAGTGTTCTAACAGAAGACGGAAAGTGGGACACAGAGATCCGAAGGCAAATTGGCTAGGCGAAGGACGCGTTCCAGAAGTTGAGTAGAGTGTTAAGAGACAAGAAAATTTCGCTAGAAACAAAGAAGAGAGTACTGGATTGCTATGTGATGTCAGTTCTTCAATATAGTAGTGAATGCTGGACACTATCATCGAAGTTGGAAAAAAAAATTGAAGCAGCTAAAATGTGGTTCTACAGTAGGATGCTGTGGATATCATGGATTGATCATGGGAGCAATGATGAGGTTTTGGAAAGGATGGAAACGAAAAGGAAATTAATACTGATCATCAGGAAGAGACAGCTGAAGTTTCTGGGACATGCAATGAGGAAGGTGGGGATTGGAGAACCTGATACTAACAGGCCAGATAGATGGATGGAGAGCCAGAGAAAAACAGAGTATAACGTACTTGACTGGCCTGAGCAGGGGTTGGCAGAACGGGGGTGACGTGATGAAACAGGAGAAAGCGTGCTAAGAGCCACCAGGGAAAGGGAAACGTGGAAGGCCATGATCGCCTGTATCTTTTAGGGCACAGCACATATAAGAGGAAGAAGAACGTCAAAAGAAGGAAAGATGCAAAGAAAAAAATTGTTGGAGAGTGAGAGAGAAAGGAGAGAAAAAAAGAAAGAAGACATTTTGCAAAGAAATACAGAAGAGAGACGAGAAGAAAAAGAAAAGAAGAAAGAGGGAGACGACATCATATACAAAAAGTAAGAAAACAGCGAATGTGCAATATTTGAAGAAAGAAAGATCTGTAGGAAAGAAAAATAAAGAAAATGAATAATTAAATAATAAAGAAAAAATGGCTAGAATAAAGAAAAAACGGTGGCCAAACTTGCTCAATGTAAGAGCCACATATGATGAGGTTCAGATGTTTGAGAGCCGCATGACATGAACAAAAATTGCACATACGTTTTGTGTATACACATTCATATTAAACTTACGTTTAAATTCAATGGCGTCTCAATTTATATCCAGTAAATAATTATAAAGCTTGAATTTTTTCTTAGTTTAACTGTGATGAAAAAAGAAGATCAGCCAACATTTTTCCATGAGCCAAATAGATGGTAGGTAAGGGTTGGCAAAGAAGAAGAGATAAAAGAAGTTGGAAAAACGAAACTTATGGCGGAAGCGAAAAGAGTGAAGAAGGAATTAATAAACAAAGGAAAGCAATTAAATTTAGAAGAAAAACAATTTAATGATTGGAAAGGAAACGAGAGTGAAGAAAGAAAGAAAGAAAGAAAGAAAGAAAGAAGACATTACCTAACGAAAGAAATAAATTGAAGGGAATAATTGTAGAAGGAAAAGAGAAAGAAAGAAAGAAAGAGTTAAAGAGAAGTTAAGTAAAAAGGAAATAAAGAAAATAAAGAAAAATAAATAAATAAGTAGATAAATAAATAAAGAAAGACAGAAAGAAAGAAAAAGAAGACATTACCTAACGAAAGAAATAAATTGAAGGGAATAATTGTAGAAGGAAAAGAGAAAGAAAGAAAGAAAGAGTTAAAGAGAAGTTAAGTAAAAAGGAAATAAAGAAAATAAAGAAAAATAAATAAATAAATAAAGAAAGAAAGAAAGAAAAAGAGAAGTTAAGTAAAAAGGAAAGAATGTGTGTGTGTGTGTGTGTGGGATAGAGAGAAAGAGAAAGAGAGAGAGAGAGAGAGAGAGAGAGAGAGAGAGAGAACGATAGGTAAGAAGTGGCGACTGAAAAGAACCGTTGCAGAAGTTCGTTTCGAGAAGAAAGATAAAAAAGAAAGCTTGGTAGAAAAGAAGTGGCGAGTAAAAAGAAATAGATTGAAGAAGTTAGAAGAACCGACATGAAGAAAGAAAGACAAAATAAAGAAATAAAAAATGGATGGAGAAATTACAAGAAAAAAAGAACGACAAAAAAGAAGCGTTGAAGAAAAAGACGAAGACAGAAAGAATACAGTGCAAGTTGAAGAAGAAAAAATCAAAGTTAGAGTGAAGGAAATAGAGAGTGATATAAGTAAAAGGAAGGAAAAGCTGAAAAAGAAACAAATGAACTTAAAAATAGAATATTAATAACGGTATTGGTCAAGCTTCAACGAAATTTGGGCATCAAGATTTTTCGGCAGGTATTTTTTCAAGAAAAAGAAAAAAATACGAAAGCAGTTATTGCCGCTTAATGAGCTGGGCGAGGACGTCGTGGAGGATGGTAATTACCGCAAGGGAAGAACGACGTCGCTATTAGGACATGCCGGGGAGTCAATGACGGGTGAAAGACTATAAGAACATCATAAAAGCAAACGCAGCAGCAGACACTTGAAGTCCTGTCGACATCAACACACATACGTAGACGAGCATCTGACTTAAGTTCCACAACTATCAAAAGGTCTTCGAGTATGATGTCTGCCATTAATTTTTTTTTTTAATCATATCACCCCAAGCAAGGTGAAAACGCCACTGATGCGCAGGGGGCTACGTAAGAGTGAAAAGATTGGAAAAGAGAAAAGGGATGAGACTCTTCACCTGTTCAATAGACGTGGGTGGAGTGTGAACCGGGCGATAGTTTAGTCTATCTACTCCAATTGAAAAAAAAGTGAGAAGATTGGAAAAGAGAAAAACCGGAAACCACAACCTAAACAGGAAACAAGGGATAAGCCTCTTCACCTGTTCAATAGACGGGGGTGGAGTGTGAACCGGGCGATAGTTTAGACTATCTACTCCAATTGGAAAAAAAAAAAAAGATTGAAAAGATTGGAAAAGAGAAAAACTGGAAACCACAACCTGAACAGGAAACAAGGGATGAGCCTCTTCACCTGTTCAATAGACGTGGGTGGAGTGTGAACCGGGCGATAGTTTAGTACTCAAGAATTATTAGAATTTTGATTATTCAAATCTTTTTAAAAGTATCGATATGGAATTTGCAAAAAAAAAAAAAAATTTGTAATCAAATATTAAGTTGTTTGGAAAGTAATGGTGTATTTCAGCGCTATGAATTATGAGTCGACCACCAAAGGTATAACATATTTTCTTATCATCTCACTCCAAGCAAGATATAGAAGCTATTAATATACTTACTACTAAAATATAGTAACAACAGCTAATGAAACTTTATTTAAACATTTTTAGTACGCCCACGTTGCTACTGAATGATCAGTTTAAAGTGTGTTTAAGGGCAATACTGTAGAAAAATTGCCCAACCCTCTCGGTACTTAACCCCTAAGAAGAGGCACTGCTTGGAGGGAAGGTCACCCTGGGACTCGGATGGAACTTTATTCGATTCACTCAGCTTTAGTGCTGAAAAACGTTTGTGGGATCCTTATTTAATTACCACACTGAGTATGAAAGAGGATGAGAAAAAGAACAACTTTATTAAAGAGAACAGAATTACTTTTCTTTTACAAAGACGTTCATCCTGTACAAAGCCTAATTGCCAGTTGAGGTAGATAGTTATATAGTAAGAGGCACCGCTCCAACCAAAGTGATAACGTCATCAAGATGCAAGGAATCACCGGAAGTGAAAGTGGAGGAAAAGACTTTAGAAGGCACCGGAAACCTGATCCTAAACAGAAAACAAGGGATAAAACTGTACTCCTGCTTGAAAGATCGGTAAAGAGTGTCAGCCGAACGATATGTGAACCTATCTACTCCTATTTGGGGAAAAATAAATAGTAAATAAAATTCCAGAGTTTTAAGCGAAGATGTTAGAAGTGTAGAGTTGAAATAAATTTTAGAAGGAACCGGAAACCAACTCCTAAACAGGAAGCAAGGAATAAACCTCTACTTTCGACAACAATCGAGAACGTTGAAGATAACCATTGACATTGCATATAAATTTTTAATGATCAAAGTTGACTGGAAAGCAAGAAGCCAAAAGTTCCATAAGCGAAAAACGCAAGAGAAGAACTTACCGTTACAACTAGCAATTTCAACTGTAAAATGATGAGACCTAACTGAAAATCTAGTTTGTTAATTACCACACGGGATACACGATACATGACTGATTAGACAGAAAATTTTTCCGCAGTAGGTTGCCATTATTTTCTGCGGTAGACTGCTTACTAACCAAAGCTATAGAACCCAGTATGTCCTGCTTCTCAACTATTTTCTCCCAATCAGCCAGTTAATTGCCACCCGTGGTACACGCTTAGGTGATCGTGTCTTTTTCGAGACCTGACTAATTAGAAAGATTTCCTGAAATAGGTTATCATTACTTTTTGTGGTAGACTGGTTGCTAACCAAATCGATAGAAACCAATCTGTGCGATTTAACCCATAACTGGGAGGAGATGAGATGGATAAATACCTTTCCCAATGGTATTTGTACATAAGTGGATTAAACTAATTTCGAAATGAAATTCGAACTTGGCTCTCCGATTTCTCATTTCGAGTCGATATCCATTATACCACAACACACATTTGTAATGTCGAGGTACCAAAGAGGAAAACTTATTAGAACCAAGGTTGAATGGCACGAAACTTAGCCTAGAATGAATTCATCATCTCTCCTATCAGACACTGCGTTTCGTCTATAGTGTACTTCAGAGTTGAGACAATCTGTAAAGACGAAATTTGCGTTCCTCAGCATGTGCATTGTAGTGCAATGGATATCGGCACGGAACGAGAAATCGGAGAGCCGAGTTCAAATTCCAGTTGAATTCGCTGCATTCACTTACGCGCAAAGACTCTTGGGAAATGTATTAATCCGATTCTTTCCTTCAGCTATGGGGTAAAGTAACAGGACTGATAGCCTTAGTTGGCAACCAGTCTACCGCAGAAAGTAATGGCAAATTACTGCGGGAAAATCTTCTGCCCAGTCAGTCATATCTCGAAAGAGACTTGATCGTCCATGCGTGTATCACGTGTGGCACTTAACTGGCTGACTTGTGATAGTCTACGTGACCAACTTTACTCACAACGATGAGATCCTTAAAGGTAATGAATCGGACTCGTATCAGCAAAATCATTAATATCTTCCCAAAATTCTTAAAATCTAAAAATATCTTCTTGGAAGTGTTAATAAGCCGTAAAAAAAAAACAGTATTTACTTCGACTTTCACAAATGGAATCTGCCGGCAAAAGACGTTTAGTCTGTTTTGATCGAAAGAAGATTCTGGTTTCAAGCAGTTGTCGCTTTTTCAGACAAGGTCAGAAAAACATAAAATAAAATAAAATAAGGAAAGAAAAACCGGATTTTACATCAATATCTCATACTGACTTCAAAAACAGGAAGACAATTTCTCTATAAATAAGAGATTACTAAAAAAATAATTTTTCCTTCAGTGTATGTTGCTGCATCAAATTAACCCAGAACGAAAAAAGGCATGAAATATTAAGGTCCTTGCCACTTGTGTGCGAGTGAAACAGACGATTAGCACTTTTAAGGGAACGGTTAATCTTGTCTTAATCCCACGAGGGGCTAATGCGGATTAAGAAAATGATATCTCATCGACTACTTCCTGTTTAATCTGCTTTTCTTCATTTATTTCTATTTACGAGAAGCGTGTTTTGTTGTTGTTGTTTTATATTAAATCGCCTGGAAAAAACGCGGGAGTCGCTATTAAAAAGGGTCGGCGTTGATTATTTTCTCACACATTAAGGGCAAAAAAGCTAAAAACAAAGGCGCCCTTCAATAAACAAAAGATTTTAAAAGCTCTGAACGTTTGTAATCACTGTGGGAATGTCCGTTTGACATTGAGCACTGACATTGAGCCACATAAATTGTCGATTTAGACAAGCAGTTCGGTATCTATGTTATTTTTCTCTAATACTTTTTCTTTCCTTATATATATATATATATATATATATATATATATATATATTTTTTTTTTTTTTTTTATTTATTAATCCGATATATTTTTAGTACTTATTTTAGATTTGCCTTGTTTACATTTCGAATGTAAAACTGAGTAGTTGTGAACTTTCAAGCGAGAAAGATGTGCTTATATTACCTTCCTTGATCGGCAACATATATATATATATATATATATATATATATATATATATAGATAGATAGATAGATAGATAGATAGATAGATAGATAGAAATAAATAAATAAATAAATAAATAAATAAATAAATATACATATACATGTACATGCACATACATAAATATTTTTCTGGTGTTAATAAAAGACTGCTCGATGTATTATAACAGAACTATAAAGTATATATTAATAAATATATATATTATCCTATGTCTAGACAGGAATTAGTTAGCCGCCCTGTTAGACAGGCGTCCTCGGATAAGAATAACTAGCCATACAAATTATATATATACATATATATAATATGTCACTTCTGCACTTTTCATACTTTTGTGAAAAATATTAATCCATATTTTTCCTCTCTTTTGCTAGTCTTGGGTTAAATAGCAGTTCAGACTGGGCTTTTTAGATTTGGTTGGTAACCAATGTCAGAGAAAGTCAACTTTGAATTCGGAGCGTTCTAGTGTTTTTTTGTTTTTTTGTTTTTTTTTAATTAGGAAAATTGTACACTATTTACATTTTTTTGACTGTTGTCCTCATTTCGGTTGCCATTTGTACGACGTTTTGGCCGTTGTAAGTTCCGACCTCCTTCAGGTGCTAGGAATTTCGAACCGAAACCTTTATTACAATCACTGGGTATATCATTGTTATTCCTTGTGAAAAGTCTATTTTGGTAGTTATGAGTTATCTCCCTCTAACCTGACTCTCTAAGGTACTTGTTCACCACTGTTGTAGCCTAGTATTGAACTCGCAACTCTTTGGGTCAAGTCACTGGAACTAACGAACGTCTATATTCACTAGGTCATATGTCCTTAAGGACTCATGGCACAGTGGACGAAGGCTATATCGTACAACTGCCGAAACGTCGTACAAATGGCAACCAAGATGAGAACAATAGTCCGAATAATCTAAATAATGTAAATACTAACTCATTTCAGAAATATAGACAAATAAGAAAATAGTATTCCATTTTTTACATAGATAATTAATTTTAATGCTTACGTATATATATATATATATATATATATATATATATATATATATATTAATTCAGATACTTCAATCCAAGGGAAAAAAGCAGGAAGGTAAATTCCAAAAAACCCGATCCTAATTAATATTAAAAATTTATTTTAATATTAAAAAATGATACAGGAACAGAGCTCCATGTAATAAAATATTACAGAGCAACAACATCTTTGAATTAATCCTTTTTTAATATATATATATATATATATATATATATATATATATATAATCCTTGTGAAAATTAAAACGAATAATGCATTCCTAGGATCTTTCACACTTTCCCTGATCACGTATGCGTCGTCTCTTTGTTTTTCTCTTCCGACCGAATTTTTCTTTACGTTTTGACTGATGGATCCATTTTTTTTTTTTTTTTTTTTTTTTTTTTTTTTTTTGCCTTGGAGTAAAGTCTATCGCAGACAATAGCCGAAGGACAATTAATCGAGAATTGTGCCAAGGCGTGATAAAAATCTGATGCAATCACAGATGACACATATTTTTCAAGGTCAACCAAATTTCATCATACACCCTGAAAATAGATCCATATCAGCAAACCACTGCAAAAACAATAAGAGGAGAGAGAGAGAGAGAGAGAAAAAAAAGAAACCTATTACACACTGTAATTTTAGTGAGTCTAAAACTGACCATATGTTGAAAGAAAGAAAACTAAAGCAGTTGTTTAAATTAATTTGTGGAAGGGCGTAGTTGGATGGGGATCGACGGAAATGGTAAATGTTCACTTTGTAAATTTACCATTTCTGTACATAAGAGAGACCTTGGGTAAAATCGCCAAGTGGTCGATTTTTTGATATATCAGCCTGAAGATGCGATGCGAGCGTGCTACACTAGATGGAAAGTATATGTTCAGTAAAATCAGTTAGGCAGAAGAATCTCCCATGAAATACTTGAGGATTCTTTAATGAAGGTCTTTACCTTTTGTGGTACCGGTTACTGTCTGTGGACAGTACAAGTTAAAGACATGAAAGGTCTTAAGTGAAAAAGGCACAAAAAACTCTTTTAAAAAGAAATCCACTTTCTATGATATCACCTATTGTTTGTGAAAGAAAGCAACAATCTTCAAAGTAAACTCTTTTTAGATGAAAATCGAAGAAAGAGAAACTCCTTAAATTTCTGAAATTCGTAAAAAATTCATCGTCATCCAAAAGCTTCTCAAATCTTCCCTAGTACCTATTAGAGTAGCATATATCTTTCTAGAAAAAGCCAACTCGGTTGGTAATAGATCATTATATAAAGCGAACCATATTCAACAGGGAAACGATCACACACACACACACACACACACACACACACACACACACACACACACACACACACACACACAATATATATATATATATATATGTGTGTGTGTGTGTGTGTGTTTTGAAAAAACAGTAGCTACTCTAGCATCTACGCATCGCTCATGCAGTAATAAATTAGAGCACTTTGGCTACGAGCGTATGATATATGATACGCTAAAAGTCTCCCTCCTTCTACCGAGCACCATAGCTCAGAGGTAGAATCGCCGACTGACACCAATTCGGTCGGGTTTCAATCCTGGGTTAAAAGCAATCGGAGTCTAACAGTACTGACGAGCTGTGATACAGCGAAACAGATCTGTCTGCGAATATATATATATATATATATATATATATATATATATATTAGGACCTTCAATAAGTTCTCATTGTTTGCTAACAGATGGCACGGATGCTATCGCATCTATAAAGAAGTACTAAGACAAAGACATTGGGTGCCGTGCAAGTTGAAGCCGAGAGACGTCGAACGGCATTTTTTCACGTGTGAACAGCTGCTTCAACGACAGAAAAAGAAAGTTGTTTTTATATCGTATCATGACCGGCGATGAAAAGTCGACACGATACGATAACCATAAGCGTAGAAGATCGTGGAGTAAGCCCGGCCATGCCTCAACATTGGCGGCAAAGAGCATGGTCTCCGTAAATCTCAACAACAATCCATTTTTCGAAGATTCTCTTCTGCATTTGATGGGATCAGCTTGGTGTAGTCTGTTAAGAGATGATCAAACCGACCGAAACCACCACGGCAGATTGCTGTCGACTAAAACTGATGTGTTTGAGTCGAGAACTGAAGCATTTCTGCTCGTCCTGACTTAAGTACTAAATATTCTACGTTATATGTGTGTGTGTGTGTGTGTGTGTGTCTGTGTGTGTGTGTGTTAATTCATCCTTGCCGTAAAAAATAAGTACAATTGTTACAATGTTTTAATAGTGAGATAAAATAAAACAAAATCTTGAAACAATGTATTGAAATTCAATAAAGTGACAATAACAAAAAAATCACAACTAAAAAAGGCCAATGAATCATTTAATTAATCCATTCATTTTCTATGTTTTATATGTTAAATAGTATCTATGATCCATTAATTACCCCTGATATTATATAAATCGCGGTTTGTTCAATATATGTTCAGATTTTATGCATTTAATATAACTTTGAAATAGAAAGATTAGCTACAGAACGACAAACACGGTGACAACAAAGGCTATTTCAAAACAAACTTGAAGCAAGGCGATCACTTAATAGACAAAGGTAGCTGAGTGCCGCACATGAAAAGCTTGAACAAATAAGACTGCAATCGCAAAACCATGTAGGAATATAAGAAGTGACTAATTTAAGTGTTTATTTTGTTAGTAAAATAACTATTTTCTAAATGCAGTTAAGTATAATATTTGCATAGATTATTAAAAATGTGTAAATAATAATTAATATCGTATAAAGTTCTAAAGTGGAGGAAGACGTTGCACTGACCCAATCCTACTCTCTGAGAAAGAACAGCATACATTAAAAAAGAAAACAAATCTTGGCTGCATTCAATCCACATGTGTTATATGTTTTCCTTCTCCGAGTCGGATAGTGGGCTTACCGCGCGTTCGGACACCATCAAACCATGTATTTTATTACCTCCGGGCTTAATGCAAAGAAGAATTATGCATAATAATTATAGAAGAAATATACATAATACATAGTGCCAGAGAAATTTCGTTCCCTTCTAATTGTAGAAATGTATTCATCTGGATGATTTATAGGCAAAGAAGTTGTGTAGCTGTGGAAACTATGATATGTGGAATGATTGTTGCGAACGAAAATATCTTTATCACATGTCACAACCAAAGGAATGGTGATTCTTGAAATGAGGTCATTAACGCCGGCTAGATTTACATTTTAGCCCAGTTCAAAACCATCATGCGATATTGTTGTGAGAGTTAACTAGTAAGGAGCGAACTCTACACTCAGGAGTAATAAGACTCGTTAACTGTTGACCTACCATGATGCGGAGCAAACGGTCATGTCACGTTGAATACACCGGTTCCCGCTCGATCACCGAAGTTAAGCAACGTTGAGCCTGGTCAGTACTTACGTGGGTGACCACTTGGGAATACCAGGTGCTGTTAGCAATCACGGATGTGCGTTGTGGTGCGGTGGATGTCGGCTTGGAGGGGGAAATCGGTGAGCCGAGTTCCAATTTCAGTCGAGCACACTGCACTCACTTGCGCACTAGTACCCTTGGGAAAGGTATTAATCCGTCCGTTCCCTCCAGTTATGGGTTAAATAACGGGGTAGGACTTGGGACCCTGCCCTTAAACAAATCCCAATGAGACTTGCTCCGTCAGGGAGGAAGCCCGCTCAACCCGACTAGGGTGAATGCGGCATACCTACATACATACATACTACCATGATGCGGAGCAAACAAAACTTCAATTTCTGATAAACTTTATTGTACCCCACAGGTAACTACGTAAAAACTTAAAAAAATATACAGTAAGATAAACAATTAATCGCAGTGAATTTCAGTCGAACTTTTATAAATATATATATATAGGTAAGGAAAAGTAAGTATACATATAGTATGCATACGCGTATATACACGTCAATATGCAAAAATATTAATCAGGTGAAAATGGAACAGTGCTCAGTGACGTATCAGTCAGTCAGTTAAGTGTCAAACGTGATACACGCTTGGGCGATCATGTCTCCAAAGAGACGTGACTGTCTGGGCATAAAATTTTCAGCTGTAGTCTGGTTATCAACCAAGGTTATGCAACCCAATCTGTCCTGTTACTTGATCCATAGTTGGCGGGAAGAGACGGATTAATACCTTTCCCAAGGGTATTTGTACGTAAGTGAATGCAACTGGAATTCAACTGGAATTCGAATTCTCCGATTTTTCGTTCCAAGCCGATATCCACTACCGTGCAACACACAACCGCACCACAACGCAAAACAATGACGTATAACAGAGCAAAAACCATATATGACTAAATATGCATATTTTCCTACATTTTACGCACAACTCTGAGTTTCATACCATTTTTTAGCAATCATTTTTCAGCAATCGTTTTTCACCAATCATCAGATGCCTATTATATTGTATGATATGATATGATAAACTCATATCATATCATACAATATAATAGGCACCTGATGATTGGTGAAAAACGCATGAAACTATGAGTCGTCCGTAAAATGTAGAATAATATGCATATATGGATATCAATTGATATCATATATGGATATCAATAAATGCACATATGCATATATACGCAAGTACATGCACATATATAAATAATTTATGGTGTTACTAAAACGATGCTCAATGCCATGTAACAGAGCCATTAAGTATATATTAATAAATATACATTTTGTCCGATCCCTCCGTGTTTCATGATCAATGCCTATCAGGTGCATATTATGAATCAATATATATAGTTCATAATATGCACCTGATGATTGCATAGTGCATGAAACTACAAGTCGTGTCATAGACGTAGGATAATATATATATATATATATATATATATATATATATATATATATATATATATATATATTATCCTATATATATTATCCTATATATATAAACACTATAACGTTATTTTTAGTGGATACTCGTATTTGAGTAGATTCTTCTGTTATTTATTAAACACTATATTTATTTTCGTCTACCGGCCTGAAAATTCAATTAATCTGGGGAAATTAAATCGTCATTAGACCGACTGAGCTACTTAGCTTGTTAGGTAAAGCTGAATAGTGCCTTTAAGTGACATTCTTCTCGTTATGGACTCTCAAAGTTCTCATTTCGAATACAAAGGTATGTAACACCCCAGTGGACGGTCCGAACAATTTCTCCGGCGGCGTTCTCCACGCAGTGACACACAGCTCTAACTCTAATTAATGGAGATCAACAAATCCGAACTGACCGAAACAAGACGAACGGAGGTTCTACTTCACTCAACTGACTGACTCACTTAACTGACTCTCTCACTCTACTCTACTCTACTCTACTGATCTGACTCGGAAAAATTACCTGAATTTATTTAAAATTGATCCGGAAATCCGGAAATGCTTTAGACCACCGGTGATAAACATTGGCGACTGTAAGTCCGAAATTTCAGTTATCTTTTTTTTTAAATTCTTAATGTGTGGTCAAGATACAGTAAAAGACAGCCTTTGACCTGGTCATTCGAAAACCCACCTCCCGAACTCTATTTCCTGAAATTTATCTCTTTATCACATTAAATCACTGAGTCAAATATTTACCGGAAGAGTGGTAAGATTCGGGTGTTACTTGATCTGAGAATAGAACATGGGAAGTGTCTGTCGGTCGAATTCGTGTAGACGTGTCAGGAATTGCGTGTTCGCCTAGGGCATCCTATCTTTTTCTTTTTTTTACCTTTTTATAATAAAACAGCCGACTAACTGTGCATGATAACGCCGAGTAAAGTTGAGGTTCGAATGGTGCCGCCGGTGGTGATATACGAACGACCAAGGGACGGGGAAGGAATGGTGCGAGCGAAAAGAAAGATAATGAGAATTGGAAGTTCTTTCATGTCTGTGCCAACATTGAGCGATTTTTTTTTCTTTTTGTGAGCAGCATGGTTTGACAGACATGAGGGTGGGGTTGCACCTATGAGAGACAAACAGTTCCAAAAACAGCTGCGATTTGTTTACGACTCCAGAAAACCATTCCAACATGGTCTTATATTTGCTGGCTACGTTTAAATCTTCTTCATTATTTTAATAAATACACTTTTCAAATTCTTTACGCTCGTTATTCGCTAGAATCTTTTGTTTCGTTCAAAACACTGCCTCCCAATTCACAACAAGTTCAGAAAAACCAGAATAACTTCATCAACCATTATCCAAAACTGAGGCGCTGGATGTTATTTATTATACGACATGTTCTAATGGGAAGTGTTTTAAGAGAGGATGGAAAGTGAAACACTGAGATCCGAAGCCGTACTGGCATGACCAAGGACGTATTCCAAAAGCTGAGTAGAGTATTGAGAGACAGGAACATTTCGTTGGAAACAAAGAGCACTGAACTGTTACGTGATATCTGTCCTCCTATATGGCAGCGAATGCTGGACAGTCTTCTCAGTGATAGAAGAAAGTCTCAAAGCAACAAAAATGATGTTCTACAGAAGGATGCTGAGGATACCATTGACCGAACCTGTGAGCAACGACGAGGTTTTGGGGAGAATGGAAACAAAAAGGAAGCTGAAACTTAACATCAGGAAGAGAAAGTTAAAATTTCAGGAACAAGTAATGAGGAAGGAGGGCTTAGAGAATCTGATACTCACAATCAGATAGAGGGAAGGAGAGATAGGGAAAAACTGCGTGATATACTTGAAGGGCAGAGCAGGGTTTGGGAGAAATACCAAGACAAAAAGTATCAAGAGCAACAAGGAAGAGGAAGTTCTGGAGGACCATGATCGCTTACGTCATAAAGGGACAGAGCACGTAAAAGAAGTGTTGTAATAGTTAACAAGCTTGTCCAGCTAGATTAATTTCGACTGAATAGAGGTTTGATCCTCACTGGGTGTTTCACACGTTCGGTCTTATGTGACATCTAAGCTTCGTTTAAAAAAACATCATTACGGACGCTTCGAACGTGATGTGAACATTTATTAAGAGCTACAAAGGACGGGAAATTGTAGAGACATGATCGCCAAGGTTCTAAAGGCAAAACTAGGCAAAACTAGACTAAACTATCGCCCGGTTCACACTCCACCCACATCTATTGAACAGGTGAAGAGGCTCATCCCTTGTTTCCTGTTTAGGATGCGGTTTCCGGTTTTCTCTTTTCCAATCTTTTCACTCTTTTCCTTTTTTATTATTTTTTTTCAATTGGAGTAGAGAGACTAAACTATCGCCCGGTTCACACTCCACCCACATCTATTGAACAGGTGAAGAGGCTCATCCCTTGTTTCCTGTTTAGGATGCGGTTTCCGGTTTTCTCTTTTCCTTTTTTATTATTTTTTTTCAATTGGAGTAGATAGACTCAACTATCGCCCGGTTCACACTCCACCCACATCTATTGAACAAGTGAAGAGGCTCATCCCTTGTTTCCTGTTTAGGATGTGGTTTCCGGCTTTCTCTTTTCCATTCTTTTTACCCTTACGTAGCCCCCTGCGCATCAGTGGCGTTACCGCCTTGCTTGGGGTGATATGATTAAAAAAAAAAAAAAAAAATTTAAAACAGTAATCTGATACCCTTGTCTCTTCCACAATTTTCCTCATAAAAGAAAAAGCGTTTATTTATTTATTTTTTTCTCTTCTTTTTCACTTTTGTTAAAACAAAACATGTTTTTAATCTATTTTCTATTCTTAACCATTTCTATTTTAATCTATTATAATAAAATACATATTTTACAAAGCACCTTAATATACGCCTAGTTATCGTGTCACAGGTAAACAAAGCACTTTTTCTTTATTAAAAAGAATATTTATTTTCGTCTACCTGCCTGAATATTCTACTGTTTAAGAAAAAAAAACACAAAAAAACAAAAAAAAAACAGAACGTCTACTCAAATCCACCAAAAATGAGAAACAGCAAAACGAGTAACACATCACTCAATAAATCCAACTAATAAAAGAACAACTTTTAGGCAAAATTCGACTTTATTGATCAATATTGTCTCCTTCTAGGATGATACACTGATTCCAACGCTTCTCTAACAATTCGATGCCTTTTTTGTAGAAAGATTTGTCTTTGGCTTCAAAATACGCCTCAGTTTCCGATATCACTTCTTAATCGGGGCCAAATCTTTTCCCTGTAACATTCTTTTGGGGTCTGCTAACAACCAGTAGTCGCTGGGGGCCAGATCTGGGGAATAGGGTGGGTGCGGAAGCAATTCAAAGTGCAGTTCATGTAGTTTTGAAATTGTTGCGATCGACTTATGACACGGTGGGTTCTCTTGGTGATAGATCGCTTTTTTTTCTTCATTTGTGGCCGGTTTTTGACGATTTCTTTCTTCAAACGCACCAATAATGCTATATAATGTTTGCAATTGATGGTTTTTCCTTTCTCAAGGTAATCGATGAACAAAATACTTCGCGCAACCCAAAATACGAAGGCCAAAGCCTTGCCTGATGATGTAGCGTCTTTGGTAGCTTTGGACAGCTTTCACCTGCTGCAGTCCACTCGGCTGACTGTCGATTTGACTCCTGAGTGAAGTGGTGGATCCATGTTTCATCTATTGTCACATTTATGCAAAATCTCCTTCTTGTTGTGTTGAAACAGTTGCAAACAACGATCTGAATAGTCGATTCGTTGTTTTTGACTGTGAGCAAACGCAACACCAACTTTGAACACAGCTTTCTTATTAACAAATGTTCATGCAAAATGGTAATTACGCCACCTTCTGATATGTTCAATTCCTCTGCTATCTGACGCAACTTCATTTTACGATCGACAAAAAAGAGTTTGTGAATTTTTTGGTGTTTTCCGGGACAACTGCCGATTTGGGGCCAGCTAAGTTTTCAGCAATATTTGTGTCTGTACGACCGCGTTTAAAGTCAGCATACTACCGCTTAATGATTGTTTCCGAGGAAGCAGAGTCTGAATAACACTTATCAAGCCATTGCTTTGCTTGAACAGTATTTTTCCGCATCGAAAAGCAATACTTTATCAACTCACAAAATACAGATTTTTCCATTGTTTTGAACATTTGCAACAGTAGCTTCAATTAAATTACTGTAATTTTTAAACTAATAATCCGATTGGGCCCAAATTTTGTCACGTGCCATCTGAAGTTAGTACTTTATATAAATCATATAGACTATTTTTATTAGTGGCGCCATCTATATGTCAGGCCCGGGACTTATTGTGTGTTGTGTTGTTATTTATTATTTGGTTGTATGTGGTGTTGGAGACACGGGAGAAAGTAATACTGATTAATATTGTGAATTTAGGATCAAATGTAGATCAAATATGGATCGGAATTGGACAGAATGATAAGATAAAGAATAAATAAAGTGCATACGGTTTTTCTTATATGCGTTGTGGAGCAATGGATATCGGCTCGGAACGAGAAATCGAAGATCCGCGTTCGAATTCCAGTTGAATTCGTTGCATTCACTTACGCGCAAATACACTTGAGAAAGGCATAAATCCATCTCTTCTCTCCCCCCACCATCAGCTACTGGTTAAATGACAGGAAATTGGGTTTTATAACCTTGGTTGGCAACCAGAACGTAATACCCTCCTACTACTTCAAAATGTTTTGCATACTCAGTCATGGATCGAAAGAGATCGCCCAAGTCTGTATCACGTATGGCATGCAACTGGTCGATCTGGTTAAATAATTAATTAGTAGTACAGATTGGGTTCTATAGCTTTGGTTGGCATCCAGTCTACCGCAGAAATTAATGGCAACCTACTGCGGGAAAATATTCTTCTCAGTCAGTCATGTTTCTTTTCAGACATGATCGTTCAAGCGTGTTTTACATATAGGACTTAACTGACTGACTTGTAACAATGTTTAGCGGAACAGAGGTAATTAATTTTACTAATTAATTATTAACTATAATTGGAAAATCTTTTAATTACTATTATAGATCAGAAGAAAACGTACTAAAAGAATTTTTCTTTATTCTCCGAATATGAGCGAAGGAAAAGAAAGACAATGTAACAAGTTTTGTTTCTCTGTTGTTATTCTAAACTTGAGAGAGAGAGAGAGAGAGAGAGAGAGAGAGAGAGAGAGAGAGAGAGAGAGAGAGAGAGAGTCAATTCTTATTTTCGCTGGACATTAGTAATTTGATTAAAATATAAAAACAAGCCAAATCGCCCTAGACAAGTGTTGAAGTGAGAAACGGGTTCAAAACCAAAAGGAGAATTTACTTTTTATTATTTTACTCAAAGGCATTGTCTTGCTCGCGTGAATTGTAAAGCGAAATAGACAACAAATATCTAATTCAAAGTTGAAGGCTGGATTAGTGATTCAACGAAGAGATATTTATGCAGTGAGTTCGAGTTCCCGGCCCAGGAACGTAATGACAGAGAGATAATTGCCACGCAGTTGGGTGCCAACCATGGAAAATCGCCACCTGCCAAAGACAATTTCCAGCTGAAAAAGTAAAGAGACATAGAGATAATTGCCATGCCGTTGGGTGCCGACCGTAGAGAAGCCTGTCGCCAATCAACCAATCAGTTTTTGTGAAAGTGATCCAGCTCGGAACAAGAAATCCACCTCGATTCTGATTCCGAAGACGAACCGCTCCAATCTACTCATAGCCCAGCACTTCGGTAATTTCCGCAACATTCCCGAGAACAAGAATCAAGTTGACCAGACTTACAACGAACTTAGAACGCCGTTCGGAGCAGCGCGCTGCGGCTAGCCAGATGTCTCGTTTATTGCTTGGGAGGACAATTCAATTTACTTAAGAGACTTCCGTTCCGCTACCAGTTTGATAGAAGCAGGGATTGGGAATTATCCAAAAGACTATTGTGTGAATTATTCTCTGTATATAAAGACGTAAATTTTATAACACTTTAGACGTCGGTCAACTTATTTTTCTTGGTGCTATATTTCTTTCTTTTATTATTTAATTGTGTGCACGCTTCCCGGTTTGGTTTAGTTTGGCAGAGAGACAGGTAGTGGAAAACTCACGTGACTACCTTGTGATCAATCAACACAACGTGGGACAAGGGAGATCAACGTGAACAGAGTCAACCTACGACCAGCTATCTGGATCGAAACCAACAGCGACCGACCCGGGTAGTGGCATAACTGTGCAATGAGTGTCAAAATAATTTAGTTGGAAAATGTGTCTGGAGTTTTCTTACCTCGAATTTTGTGGAGTGCTAAGAGATAAATGTTACAATTATGACCTGAAAACGGAAAAAGAGACTATATTTTCATTGACGCATATTGTTGACAGCCTGTCTATGTTGACTGTCTGTCTGATAAGGAGACGGTCACGTGTTCGTGTGTGTAAAATAAAAAAAAGTGGAGTCAATTCTAATTAAATTAGAAAGAGTGAATTAATGAGAATTATAATTGTAATCTTGGAATGAGAAATCGGAGAGCCTAGTTCAAATTCCAGTCAATTTCGTTTCATTCACTTACGCACAAATAACATTCGGAAAGTTATAAACCCATCTCTTCTTCCTCCAGCTATGGGTTGAATAGCAGGACAGATTTGCCTTGGTTGGCAATCGCTCTACCACAGAAAGTAATGGCAACTTACTGCAAGAAAATCTTCCGCTTAGTCAGCCATGTCTCGAAAGAAACATGATCGCCTAAGTGTGTATCCCGTATGGCAGTTAACTGACTGATAATTGTTGCAATTATTTTATTATAATTATTTTTTCCACTGTAATTCATTTTTGCTTGTTTATATTTTTTGAGACCCGACAGTGACAATATTTTTAATCTTTTATTCAAGTATTTCTTTATGGGCACGAGAAAATGTATATATATATATATATATATATATATGTTCAATAGATGTGGGTGGAGTGTGGACTAAACTATCGCCCGGTTCACACTCTACCCACATCTATTGAACAGGTGAAGAGGCTCATCCCTTGTTTCCTGTTAGGATGCGGTTTCCGGTTTTCTCTTTTCTAATCTTCTCACTCTTATGTAGCCCCCGGCACATCAGTGGCGTTACCGCCTTGCTTGGGGTGATATGATTAAAAATATATATATATATATATATATATATATATATATATATATATGATGTTTACCCGTGCAACCAGACTGGCAACTGGGTCCCACCCATTCACAGTCAGGTTAGCCAAACGCAGACGACAATTCTACTCCTGCAGCTTCCTCTCCCGCACTTCCCGCCTGTGGAACTCACTCCCGTATTCTTGCTTTCCTGACGGCTACGACCTCCAGAAATTTAAAAGCAAAGTTAATACTCACCTACTAACCACTGGACTCTAGCTCTCTCCCCTCCCCTGTATAATCTTCACGTTCTCTCCGCCCATGTATCTGTCATTGCACCTGCTTTCTCAGCTTTCTATTGTTCCTTTCTAACTAGCTTGTACTCCTCACTCTTTTCTAATTAATCTTTCTACATTTATGTAACCCCCTGCACACCAGTGGCGTTTCTGCCTTGCTCGGGGTGAAATGATTAAAAAAAAATATATATATATATATATATGTGTGTGTGTGTGTGTGTGTGTGTGTGTAGAGAGAGAGAGAGAGAGAGTGAGAGAGGAAGAGAGAGAGATTGGGTTTAATTATTGTAGAGAGAGGCTGAAATAATGACAGGAGGAGACGATACCAAGAAATAAAAAAAGTTTGTATTTGGACTTAACTTTTGTAACAGACTTTTTTAGCCACCGTTCCGATGTCCTTCATTTTATGTCGGTGTCGAATAAACAGCATTCACCCCACCCTAACCAGACACACGCAATGGCCACCTCACTAAATCATCCAGGTTTTCACTTACTCTGCCCCTTCCATTTATCGCCTTTACTCCCGATTTTATTTTATTTTTATTTTTTTATTTTTTTAAATTTCTTACTGGGCCTCTTTTGGGCCCCTATGTATCAATATGAAAAAAGAAAAAGTAATTTGCAAAAGTACATTCAGATCAGTTTTCATTAAAAAAAAAAAAAAAGGAAGGAAAGAAAGAAAGTAAAAGAGAGAACAGGAAAGAATTTTTGTCTCTTAGACACTTTCTGTCTCCACATATGGACCTAAGTATAAATGGATTTGTTTACATACCTATTTCAGCCTCATTCCATGTCTTTATTTTCTCACTCCGTTCCTGTTTCTATATCACAGACTGTCTTAATCGTATTAGTTTTATATCACAGCGTGTCGCTATCTTTAAGTCTAACCTATCTATCTATCTATCTATCTATCTATCTATCTATCTATCTATCTATCTATCTATGATAGTTTTTTCATTTTCTTATCTATCTATCTATCTATCTATCTATCTATGATAGTTTTTTCATTTTCTTATCTATCTATCTATTTATCTATCTATGATAGTTTTTTCATTTTCTTATCTATCTATCTATCTATCTATCTATCTATCTATGATAGTTTTTTCATTTTCTTATCTATCTATCTATCTATCTATCTATGATAGTTTTTTCATTTTCTTATCTATCTATCTATCTATCTATGATAGTTTTTTCATTTTCTTATCTATCTATCTATCTATCTATCTATGATAGTTTTTCATTTTCTTATCTATCTATCTATCTATCTATCTATCTATCTATCTATGATAGTTTTTCATTTTCTTATCTATCTATCTATCTATCTATCTATGATAGTTTTTCATTTTCTTATCTATCTATCTATCTATCTATCTATCTATCTATGATAGTTTTTTCATTTTCTTATCTATCTATCTATCTATCTATCTATCTATCTATCTATCTATCTATCTATGATAGTTTTTTCATTTTCTTATCTATCTATCTATCTATGATAGTTTTTTCATTTTCTTATCTATCTATCTATCTATCTATGATAGTTTTTCATTTTCTTATCTATCTATCTATCTATCTATGATAGTTTTTTCATTTTCTTATCTATCTATCTATCTATCTATGATAGTTTTTTCATTTTCTTATCTATCTATCTATCTATCTATGATAGTTTTTTCATTTTTTCATCTATCTATCTATCTATCTATCTATCTATCTATCTATCTATCTATGATAGTTTTTTCATTTTCTTATCTATCTATCTATCTATCTATGATAGTTTTTTCATTTTCTTATCTATCTATCTATCTATCTATGATAGTTTTTTCATTTTCTATCTATCTATCTATCTATCTATCTATCTATCTATCTATCTATGATAGTTTTTTCATTTTCTTATCTATCTATCTATATATATATGACTCTGTTCATTATCTCAGTAATATATATATATATATATATATATATATATAACTTCATTATCTATCTTTCTATCTATCTATCTTCTGACTGTTCATTATTTATCTCAGTCACACACACACACACACACATATATAAAACCGTGTCGCCCCAAGCAAGGCATTTTACTACCACTGTTGTTCATGGAGTTACATAGGAAGAAAGTTATTAGAAAGAGTGACAGGTTACAGGGAGTCTCAAGAAGACGCTAAGAGAAGGATGAGAATACTGATGAGAGTGGAGTGGACGGAGAAAGGCGCATTAGAGAGAGGATGCAAGTCAGTGAGATAGGAGACGACTACCGACTTTACATTTGAATTCTTCAAGATTGTAGCTGTCCGGAAAGAAAGTAAACAGAAGGGAATTCCACAGGCGGGACATGCGAGTAGAATTTGCGTTTATAATTTATTGGTTTCACAGTAAAAGGGTCGGACCTAGCTGCTAATCTTGTGGCTCGAGTAAATTCATATATAGGGGGCACCAGTGAGCTAAGTTCATCTTAGCAAAAGCCGTGAAAGTATTTGTAGAAGAGACACAGGGAAGCCACACTGCGTCGGTGAGAAAGTGACTGTATTCGAGCTGCCAAGTCGGGATCGATCACATAACAGATTGTCCGTTGGATTTTGTCAAGAACAGATGGATAGAAGGAGCACCCGACAAGATATGGCAGCAGTATTCAATGCGCGGGCGGATGGTATATATATATATATATTATTGTCATCCGCAGACAGATCTGTTTCGCTGTATCACAGCTCAGCTCATCAGTACGGTTAGACTCCGATTGTTACACAGCCCAGGCTCGAAACCCGACCGATTTGGCGTCTCAGTCGGCGACTCTAACTCTGGGTCACGGGGCGTTCGGTGGAAGAAGGCAGTCTTTTTAGCGCATATCATATTAGGCGCCCAATAGCCAGAGTGATCAAATTTAATTTTTACAGAAATGAGCGATGCGTACACGCTAGAGTGGCTACTGTTTTCAAAGTCTACCTTTCTTCTCGAGTGCTCAAATATATATATATATATATATATATATATATATATATATATATGACTGTTCATTATCTATCTATCTATCTATCTATCTATCTATTCCATATGTATATATTTTTATTATATTATTATCTATCTGTTGATTGATCGATCGATCGCAGTAGTTTCCTATGTATCTATCTGCCACTGTTCATTTTAAACTGTGAATCAAATATAGATCAACTATGGACCCGAATCCGACTTAAGAAACAAATAAGAAATATTCATAATCAAACAAGTTTCCTATTTATTAAAAAAAATTCATCATGAGATATGGAAAAATTTACTGGTATTTATATTTATGTATTGGTTGATTTTGATTGGTGAAGCAGACTTCACGCACATTTGATTAATCAAGCAGCGTTCGTGTCCATAATTTATACGTATCTTAGAACAGAAAAGAATTTTCTTAGAACAGGAAAGAATTTTTGTCTCTTAGACTCTTTCTGTCTCCACATATGGACCTAAGTATAAATGGATTTGTTTACATACCTATTTCAGCCTCATTCCATGTCTTTATTTTCTCACTCCGTTCCTGTTCCTATATCACAGACTGTCTTAATCGTATTGGTTTTATATCACAGCGTAAAAGGGTCGGACCTAGCTGCTAATCTTGTGGCTCGAGTAAATTCATATATAGGGGGCACCAGTGAGCTAAGTTCATCTTAGCTCACTGGTGCCCCCTATATATGAATTTACTCGATATTAATATAAGTTACTTAATATAAGTTTCTCGCTTATTATTTTCGCTCAAGCAATCCACGCACGAACAACGAAGCACTTTTAAGAAGAGTGGCACCCACAATTATATATATATATAAAAAGTTACTATACAACACATACAAAGGTCATGCGTCCAAAACAAATCCATTTATACTTAGTAATATATTACAATTGTGGTTTGTCCATGTTCATTATCTATGCACGTCAGTCAGTCAGTTAAATGCCGTCGCGTGATACACGCTTGGGCAATCATGTCTCGAAAGAGACATGACTGACTGGACAAAAAATTATCCCGCAGTAGGTTGCCATCACTTTCTGCTGTAGACTGGTTGCCAGCCAAGGCTATAGAACCCAATCTGTCCTGTTATTTAACCCATAACTGGAGAGAAGAGATGGATTAATACCTTTCCCAAGGGTATTTGTGCATAAGTGAATGCAAGGAATTCAACTGGAATTTATACTCGGCTCCCCAATTTCTCGTTCCGAGATGTACTGAAAAAAAATCCATTTCGAGTTCAGCTTTAGAAAAATGTAGTTGAGGATTAAAACAGATTTCTTCTTCAAAAATGTTCGCGTGCTCCAATTTTTTTTTCCTCCATTTTATCTTGTTTTTTCTTTTTCTTCAACCCCTTTTTCTTTCTCTCTCTGCCCCTCCTCTCTCTCCCTCTCTCCCTCTCTCTCACTGACGTGAGTTTCTCGTCCAAACCGGTTTTCATTTACTAGCCACCAGTTTTCAATTCACTGGAAAATTCCCGGGAATGGTATTCCTTTCAACTGTTCCAGGCACTCAACATCAGTCATAAATATCAGTAAGGCAGCCACGCCCCGCCTCTCTTCGTTTCTCGCTTATTATTTTCGCTCAAGCAATCCACGCACGAACAACGAAGCACTTTTAAGAAGAGTGGCACCCACAATTATATATATATATAAAAAGTTACTATACAACACATACAAAGGTCAAATAGCCCAAATATTTTGACTCTTCGCTTGTAACTAGTGATGCGTTAAAAACAAATCGAATAAAATAATCAAAATAAAGGGACTAAATATTTTCAGAATTACAGACGCAATTTTGCTGTGTATTAGAATTTATCAACATACCTCTTCGATATATAGGATGCTACAGAGATCGAATTCCAGTCGAGTTTGTTACATTTACTTTTGTACAAATACTATTAGGAAAGATATGAAAACAACCAGTTACTGGTCAAATAGCAACGAAGACTGGGTTCTATAGCATTGGTTTGTAACATGTCCAGAAGAAGGACAACTCCAAATTTAAAACACGAGGAGGGCCGCTTAGAGACCTCGTGATACACTATGTGTAGCAGTTCTCTGTATTGGATTCTGCCAAAAAGTGTGGTTGGTTCTGCACAAGTGTGGTTAGTTCTGCACTACATTGAAATTACATGAGCGGATAGTCAAGCAGTTCGGTTCAATGTTGTAATGACAGGAGAGTTCAATATATATATATTTAATCATATCACCCCAAGCAAGGCGAAAACGCCACTGATGCGCAGGGAGCTACGTACGAGTGAAAAGATTGGAAAAGAGGAAAACCGGAAACCACATCCTAAACAGGAAACAAGGGATGAGCCTCTTCACCTGTTCAACAGACGTTGGTGGAGTGTGAACCGGGCAATAGTTTAGTCTATCTACTCCAATCGAAAAACAAAAAAAAAATTAAATTAAAAAAAAAAGAGTGAAAAGATTGGAAAAGAGAAAGACCGGAGACCACATACTAAACAGGAAACAAGGGGTGAGCCTCTTCACCTGTTCAATAGACGTGGGTGGAGTGTGAACCGGGCGATAGTTTAGTCTATCTACTCCAATTGAAAAAAAATAAAATATATAAAAGTAAAGAATATGTAGTAAACAAAGTGTCTTTAATCTCACATGTTTAATTTTAACAAGCTTCTTCAAAGATTTTTAAAGACGTATGGTAATATAATAATAATAATAATAATATGGATCCAAAATGCAGGTTTTGTAATAAACACCAAGAAACAATAGACCACCTAATCTCAGGCTGTTGTGTGCTTGCCCCAAATGAATATAAAAATCGCCACGATAGAGTTGGGCAATATTTACATTGGGCAATATGCAAACATTATGGAAAAGCTGTAGGCAAACACTGGTATGAACATCATCCAGCACCGGTTACAGAAATAGAAGATGTAACCATTCTATGGGATTACACCATCTACACAGACAGAAAAATTGAAGCAAACAGGCCAGACATTATTGTTAAAAACCAGAAGGAGAAAACTTGTCTATTAATTGATATGGCTTGTCTAGCGGATTGTAACATAGCAATCAAGGAATTTGAAAAACTGTCAAAATATAAAGACCTGGAAATTGAAAACAAGAGTTGTGCCAGTGATAGTAGGTGCACTTGGAATGATAAAAAATGGAACAAAACAACACATTGAAAGAATCCCTGGAAACCCCAGCTTAAGAGATATACAAAAAATTGTCTTATTAAGTACAGCCCACACACTAAGGAAAACTTTATCTATGTAATGCTGGAGGGGATGATAGGGAAGATAGAAAAACATGAAATGGAGCCATAACAACACGCCACTACCTGCCTTAGGTCTCCCCGCAGACTTGGTTGGTAGTGAGACCAAAGCAGAAATCGAAATATGATGAAAAATGACATAATAATAATAATAGCATACTGCAATAGCTATAAAGTTTCGGTGTTAAAACACCATCACCAGGTAGTAAAATGTGACTGCCTGATTTGTTGCTGTGTGCCATTATAATAATAACAATAATAATAATAATAATTACTATATATTTATGCTCTACTTTTGTATTGAGCACTTTAAAAAGTAAATATCTTACTGTGGAATTGTACTTCCATTAGTAACCATTACTTATATTATTATTATTATTATTATTATTATTATTATTATTATTATATAAGCGGACACTGAAGTCCATACCCAGCGGCAGCAGTCTGTTTCATGCTTAAAAGCAGTCGTCAGACCATGACAATTGCTCCAATGCATCAAACAGATTGTTGCCGCTGTGTGCTGACCTTAATGTCCACTTTTATATTTATATACGCTCTATTTGTTATTGAGCACGTTAACCCATAAATATAGCATACCATAAAACTATATTTTCAACACACACACACACACACACACACACACACACACACACACACACACACACACACACACACACAAACAAACAAAACAAAAAAAACAACAAAAACCATCAATTCAACATTTACTTTCCTTCGAAGTAGTCCTCTTCTGGAGCCACACACTTTATCTAGTGTCGTTTTCAATGATGGAAGCATTCCTGAAACTCCTTTTTTTGTTAGCGAACGGCTGCCTCGTCGCATTTCTTTTAGATTTCCTCTACGTCTTGAAATCTTATTCCTTTCCTGTGTGATTTCATTTTTTATGAGAAAACTCATGCAAAAGGCGAGATGTGGTTAATATGGTGGTTGTCAGACCAGGTGAATGTTGTAAGTGGCCAAAAACTGCTGTACAGGTCATGTGGTAAAACGACCACACTCTACACACTTTCCTGCCAAGCACTTTTATAAACAACAAAAGTGAACGAAAATGTTACAATTTAGTGTGTATATGCAAAAGAGAAAGCAGAAAGCAATGGTAACCTATTGTGGGATAATCATCTGCCCAGTCAATCATGTCTCAAAAGAGACACGATCGCCCAAGCGTGTTTCACGTATGGCACTTAACTGACTGATGCAACAGAGTTCAAAGTCAATATGTGCCAGGCGGCTTTATTTCGCGTAGTTTAATTCCTTTACCGTAGCAACAGTCCCGATATTTTTAATCAGATTCATATATCAATTACTTATATTGGACACACTGCCTTCTCTTTGAGAAGACATCTTACATGTCACTTATTAAACCAAAGTAGTTTAAAAAACATTTTTTACCCAATAATTTACAAGAACACTTAAGGAAAATTTTGGTCGAAAATACAAGAATACTATATAAATTCCAATATCAAAAACATATTACTATTAGAGAGGCACTATATATAAAAAAAATTCTTTCCTATCAAAAATCTTACATTATTCAATAGCGGAAATGGGGTATTAATTTTCTTCTTTTTTTTTTTTTTTGCGATTTCCAGTCGTAAGAGTTTGTAATAAACGCTACTTAAAGGAAACAAAAACAACACAATATAGTAAAAATAGGAAAAGTTGTTAAAGCCTGGTCGGATTATTTTACCCCAACCGGCCATCTTCGCCTGCCATTGCACAAACCGATTAATTTACTGATCGCTGACCAACACTTTGATGGTGAAAAAATTCTCTAAAAAAACAAAAACAGCTTCAAGTGTTTGTCAAAAACTTTCACGCCAAAACCTGCGGCATTTTGATTCAAAAGTCATCAAAGAAATTCTTGATAAGCGTCTGCAAGTCAATGCAAAAAATAGTGAATATATAACGGAATAAAATGTAAGTGTACATTAGTTTATGAAGATTAAAATGAATGAACAAAAACGAAAATTATGTATAACTCAACCTAAGATTTCATTGAATAATTAGTTCAAGATTTTCTAAAATAACCAGCAATATTTACACCTTTGAATCTCTGTCGTGTTTATTTTTATTTCTATTTTTATGTTCTTTATTTCATTTTTAATTTCAGTTTAAATATTTCCACCATTTTTCTCTTTCGCTCGTTCACTCATTTTCTCCCCATTTCCGACTTGTTCCCCTCTTCTGCTCGACCAATTTCCACCCAAATTCTTTCTCCACGAACGTGCCTCGCCTCAAGTTCCTGAAACGACCAAAAGCGGGTGGCACAATCGACACGCCGAATTGAATGCAAAAAAAAAAAAAAAAAAAAGAGTGAAAGGCTAGCACGCAGCAGTCACATACATTGACACGAGAATACCACTGTGCGCATGCGCGTGCCGTGTGTGGAAACCATTTGTAATAGTTCTTATGTATTCAAGCGTAAGTCGACATGTGTCTATATAAGAAGACTTTCGTTCAATGATATAGATATATATATAGGTACACATACATATATATACGCATATATACACCCACATATATACACACATATACACACGCACATACACATATGAGTGGGTGCTGAAAAGTTCTCGACCCGATCCACTTAGCCAAAAGTTGACCAGATCAGTTTTTTTATTATCTTTTCTTGTTCGGAACGTGTAATCTCCCTAATGGCCAAATGGGTCCCACCCACTCACAGTTAGATCAACCAAATACAGACGACAATTCTACTCCTGCAGCTTATTTTCTCGCACTTCCCGCCTGTAGAACTCGCTTCCATATTCTTGCTTTCCTGACGGCTACAACCTCCATGAATTTAAATGCAATGTCAATACTCATCTCTTAACCACTTGACTCAAGTTCTTTCTTCACCACCCTGTATATCCTTTCCTTTCTCTCCACCTTTGCAACTGTTATCACACCTATACTGCCATCCTTCTCTTGCTCCTTTCTAACTGGTTAGTCTTTCTCTCACTCTCTTCTACTTAATCGTTTTTACTCTTATGTAACCCCCTGCACATCAGTGGCATTACCGCCTTGCTCGGGGTGATACGATTAATATATATATATACTGTCTCCTCTCCCACACCACAAAAAAAAACGATATAAAACTAATATTTAAAATGAATTTTTACAACGAAATCTCTTTCTTAAATCTTTTATTTTAGTTTTAATTTCAAGCAAATAGATTAATTTTAATATTTCCATGTAATTCTCTTTATTAAAAGACCGTCCAGAAGATATCCTTTCATTAAATTTTGTTTGAGGAATATTAGCTAATTTAATGTATAATTAATCTGGTTTGACACAAATATTATGTCCTTTAAATTTAAAATATCGCAGAAATTCATTTTTTTTAACCCGACTGTAGCTGTCTTCCTAACATCTTTCTATGGAACATTATCTGTAAAATTTTGAAGAAAATGACGTGAGTGCCTCTTTTTATATTATTTTTAAGTACTCAGTGATCTTAAATATTAGGAAAATATTCTTCGTAATCAAATGCTTTATTAAAGTTTATTATAGTTATTGCTCTTATTTTCTGATGATGTCGTGTATGGTCGCCCGTATCTATAAAAATATCGGCACATTTAAACACATAGAAAAAAAATCAAAACTTTTTTAAAAATATTATCTAAAAGATTTAAAAATTAATAAATGTTTCTTTTTTATAATCGTTTCAAGAATGCCACTGATGATAAGAGAAAAGAAAGAAAAAACGTACAGGGGGTGTCAGAGAAAGAATAAGAGAGAGATAGGAATCATGGAGATAGTAGATGGCAATTGACATCTAAACGATTGGCGATTGTAGCAATCAGAGAAGCAAATATTTGGAAGGGATTTTCACAGACTTTAAGCGCAAGAAAAGAAACTGGCAGGGTAGGAGTGGCGGTTACATTTGACTATTTTTACGGTAAAAGGATGGGACCTCAAAACCAGTCTAGTAGCACGAGTACATTCATGTGGTCGGGTGCACCAAGAAAAAAGGCCTAGCCAGAACAGAAGCTTAATTAAAATTTTAAAAAATTAAAACAATTCTTGTAAAAATTCATTATTCATCAATTTTCTTAAAATAATAGTATCCTTAATATATTTTATTTATAAAAAAACAATTAAAAACTTTTCTAATTAAATAATGTCATGTTTTCATTCAGTCAGTTAAATGCCATATGTGATATACGTTTGGGCGATCATGTCTCAAAAGAAACATGACTGACTGGGCAGAATATTTTCCTGCAGTCGGTTGCCATTACTTTTTGCGGTAGACCGGTTGCCAGCCAATCTGTTATGATATTTGACTCATAACTGGAGGTAAAAGACAGATTAATACCTTTCCCAAGGATATTTGCGCATAAGTGAACGCAACTGGAATTCGAAATCGGCTCTCCGATTTCTCGTTCCGAATCGAGATCCTCTGCACCACAACGCACATCTCAGGGTTTCATTACACATTTTATTTTTCGATTTACAGCAGATTTTCAGTCAATAAGTATGGCTTTTCTATTTGACAGAAATAACTCTTCAAGGAGACCCGCTTTTAACTCATATGAATAAGAAATTTTAATTTTTCAAAATGTCATAAATGAGTCGAAATAACGGATGTAAAAAAACGAAAAACATTTTGACAAGATTTTCTAAGAAAAACATTCAAAAATAATTTTATTAATTTGTGAATAAGTCCGGAAAATGTCTTTAAAATCCGATAATTATTTGATTTTTACAAGAATTTTCGAAACAGCGTGTTTTAAACACACACACACACACACACACACACACACACACACACATATATATATATATATATATATGTATATATATATATATTTATGGATTGTTACAATGTTTTACAAGTGAATATGTCATTGAGATTTTTTTAGAGAATAAAAAGGATTTTTTTCATATACAAGTCCTATTTAGGGACCTCCACAAAACAAGTGATACGTATGATTTGAAATAAATTTTAAAATGAAAATTCTTTCTTGAATCTTTTATTTTAGTTTTAATTTCAAAGATATAGATTAAATTTATCATTTTCAATATGCAAAATACTTTCTTGTATTTCAAACAACAATTTAAACTGATTGGAAGCAGTTATTTTTTCTAAAATAACTCATAAGCGTCCCTGTTTTTAGTCGTTTTTCATCGCAATGTAATTCACTTTATTAAAAAGCCTTCCAAAAATAAGATAATGTTTCGGAAACTTTATTTGAGAAATATTAGCTCATTTACAGTATAATTAATCTGATTTAAAACAAATATTATTTACTTCAAAATATAGCGGAAATGCATTTTCTAAAATTTCCATCGCCAAAGTGAACTAGATGGATGCATATCTTTTCCAAAGGGTTCTTTGTATGCAAGTGAACGCAATGAATCCGACTTGAGTTTGAACTCTGATCACTGCAATGAAAAAGATTGTATTTCGCTCCAGAAGGTGTCCGAGAAATATCAACTTTCTCTTTCTGATGTTAAATATAAGTGTCTTTACACCAAAACCTAAAGAAGAAACCCGAAGCAACAGAAATATGGTTCTACAGAAGGATGCTGAGAATACTATTTCCTGAACATGAGCAGCGGCGAAGTTTTAGAGAAAATTGAAACAAAAAGGATACTTCACATAAGATCAACAGGTTGGTTGCCCGCTGCCACCAGCTTTCTTTTTGTGTTCGACATGATCTATGAGAGTTAATTTCTCTAAGCCTTTCTTTCTCATTGTGTATTCCGTTCATGTTATTCTCAGCATCAGAACCAATATTTCTGTTGACTCACGTTTTTACTTCATGTGTGAGAAATAGGATATATAGGACGATTGATATTACATTGCAGTTCAACCGTTTTCTCTGTTTCTAATAAAATTGCACTAAGTAGATAATAAAATTTTAGAAAAAATATATTCTCAGCATCCTTCTGCAGAATCAAATCTCTGTTGCTCTCAGTCCCAAATTTATTTGAGAGGAAATTGTCCAACATTCACAGCCATATTAAAGGACTGATATTACATTTGAGTTCCGCACTCTTTTCTCTGCCTCTAATTAAATAGTACTACCAGCAGGGCAACATCCCTTCTCAGTAATAGACTGTATAAAATTTAATTAAAATCTAAATTAAAAATTAATTAAAATCTAATTAAATAGTACTACCAGCAGGGCAACATCCCTTCTCAGTAATAGACTGTATAAAATTTAATTAAAATCTAAATTAAAAATTAATTAAAATCTAATTAAATAGTACTACCAGCAGGGCAACATCCCTTCTCAGTAATAGACTGTATAAAAGCAAAGGAGAAATACTCGTACTAGAAAAAGAAAAAAATAATTCAGAAATGGGACAAATATATAAAAGATCTCTTCCATGACAAGAGAGAGCAACCAGCAATACACAGAAATACGGATGGACCAAAAATATTGAAAACCGAAGTGGAATCGGCATTGACTAAATTGAACAGACACAAAGCAGCAAGACCCGACGTTATATTAATAGAGATACTGACGTCCTTAGACTGCTTTAGCGAAAACAGAATCACAGAAATAATAAACGAAATCTACGACAGTAGCAATATAGCGGAGAATCTAAGCAGATCGATTTACATAGCATTGCCTAAGAGGCCAAGTGCAAAGAAATGTAAACTCTACCGTACAATCAGTTTATTGAGCCCCATAACAAAATGAATAATCTGGATATTAAGGAAAGAGCGCGCAGCAGAATCGTCCCAGAGATAGGACAAAAACAGTGTGGCTTCGTTAAAGATACCGGAACGAGGAATGCGATATTCATACTCAAAATGCTATCTGAAAGATCAACGCAATTGCAGAAGAACCTTCATCTGTGCTTTATAGACTACACAAAGGCATTTGACAAAGTATGCCACAAAGACCTGTTCGAGATGCCAGGCAACTTCGACATTTTCGGAAAAGACACTAGGGTATTCAAGAACCTATATTGGCAGCAAGCCGCTTGAGAGCGGATAAAAAAATGAATTCAGTAGATATACAAAAATAGAAAGAGTCGTAAGACAAGTTTGTGTTTTCTCACCGGATCTATTCAACTTATACAACGAAACAATTCCGAGAAAAATCCTTGCCAAGATTCGTCATTGGCAACCATAATCTCAATAATATAACTTATATTGTTGAGATTGTGGTCACCAATGACGAATCTTCTTCTATATCATATATTATATAAGATACGCGGATGACACGGTTCTGATAGCAGATACGGAAAAGAAAATGCAGGACCTCCTACAAAAGGTAGCAAGGGAAAGCAAGAAGAAAGGACTGAGCATAAACTTCAAGAAAACTGAATGTATGGTCATCAGCAAAAAGAAGACCCCAAAATGCCAACCACAGCTCGGAGAAAGTCAAATAAAACAAGAAATTTAAATACCTGGGAAGTGTTCTGACAGAGGATGAAAAGTGCGACATGGAGATTCAAAAACTCATTGGCATGGCCAAGGACGCATTTCAAAAGCTTACCAGAGTACTGAGAGACAGGAAAATTTCATTAAAAACAAAGAAGAGAGTCCTGGATTGCTATGTGATATCTGTCTTTCTGTATGGCAGTGAATGTTGGTCGACGATCTCAAGGATAAAGGAAAGTCTTGAGGCAGAAGAAATGTGGTTCTACAGAAGGATGCTGAGGATATCATGGACTGAGTACGTGACTAATGACCAGGTGGTAGAGAGGACGCAAACGAGAAGAAAACTCATAGTTATGATTAGGAAGAGACAGATGAGATTCGAGGGACTCGTAATAAGTAAGGAGGGTATGGAGAATCTAATACAGGAAGGATAGTGGGGAAAGCGAGACAAGGGAATGCAGTGTGAGACACATTTGATAGGCCTGAGAAAACGGACGGTGGGGCGGGGTTTGAGAGATACCAAGAGGAAAAATACTGAGAACGAGAAGAGACAAGGCCAAGTGGAAAGTCTATAATCGCCTATATTTTCAAGGGACACGGCACATGATGATGAAGAAGAAGAAGAAGAAGGTAGATAATAAAACAACAGATAAAATATCTAAACTTATTCATAAGTGGAACTGTGTGTGTGTGTGTGTGTGTGTGTGTGTGTGTGTGTGTGTGTGTGTCCGTTACCTATAGACTCCGAAACGGCTGAACCAATTTTCTTGAAAATTTACACAGTTGTACTATAAGCGTCAGCGAGTGTTCTTAGCTAGGTTTTGTGTCGAGGTACCCCCGATAAATATCGAAAATCGATAATAAAAAAAATCGGGTTATAGAAGGAGTGGCCCGATTTTAATAAAATTTGATACACTCATAAACAAAAACATAAGAAACGATATTCAGAAGTTTCAAGGTTGCAGTTCTTACAACAGTGCAGAAAATCGATAACATATATATAATTATATGGTTATGTCATTTTTTCATTGCTACATGGAAATTTCTATGTTTCGAGATTAATTCTCATCATCAGGCAATGCTGGTGTGGTTGTGCAGACGATTTGCATTTAAATGACAAATACTTTCGGTTTACTGTGGATGTATGTGGGTGTTTTTGTGTGTGTGTGTGTGTGTGTGTGTGTGTGTTCGGCTAATCAGAATGGAGATTCACTTAGGGGTTTGACCTCGAGGAATTTACGTGCTAACCAACTTTTTACCTCCTCTTTTTTTGTTTTTCCTTGACCCTATTCCTCTCTTGTCTGCTTTCCTTCAAGTAAACCCCGAACTGCTATTTTTTCGCTACATCTATCAATTTGCTTTAAAGTTTATTATCCTGATACAAAGAGGAGGGGAATCATTAAAAAAAAGGACAACTAACTAAAACTGACAACTAAAAATGAAAATAAAAATATATTCCATCTTTAGCTTTATTTTTAATTTTCATTTTTATTTTTACCTAATAAAACAGGTGATACCACCTCGAGTTCAGGGTGGACCTAGTAACTAAAGCAATTAATAGTTGGTTCCTTGCTCCTCGCAACCTTCCAATCAGAGGCCTTGCTGCCGAATACAGTTTATCGTCATACTCAGGACTTCTGTAAGTCGTGTTCAAATTCCCACCTAATTTATTGCTCTGGCTCTATTGCTCTAATCCTATTATGAATTCTTATATATATTAAAAAAATATGTGTATTTAGGCAGCAAATTTTCTTTTAAACATGTCAGATTAAATATATTGTAAACATTGTGTTTGCTTATTTTTAATAAAATCCGTTCATACTCACGGATAATCTTTCGCGTATTACAATCAAAAGATGTCAGAAATGAGCTGTAACATTGACAGATGTTATTTACATTCATTTCTTAAAGTACCCAAATATTTTCAACCTCTTTCCGAGATCATTTTCAGGGGTGTGAGTTATGGTAACAAATGTAACCGCAAAACTTTGTTCCTAAAAATGACTGTAAATTTTCTTCTTGCTTCAAATATAACGGTTGACAAATTGCTTAGCATTCATTAGAACGTTAAAATTATCCAAAATGGAATTTTTTTATATGTCGTAATGTCATGGTCATGCACGTGTTAAAGCATGAAAAAAACTGTTCTTTTTACAAACATTTTAGAACGTTACTACAGTATTCATAGCTGATTCTATTAATTGACGGCTTATGTGTTTTAATAAATATTGCCCCGAGAATCTGTAGGTTGCTTTTGTTGTTTTCTTAGTGTAGGATGGTTGTGCTATCATTGTTCTTTATATTGTAAATGTAGACTGGAATGTTGTTGTAAATGTCTAGAAATGGACGAATGGTCAGACAAATATAATGTTAGACGTCTAGTTAATGCAGTTGTTGTAAATCCAACATATATAT
>JBBBDQ010002102.1:5000-42500 GCA_037127315.1 Ascarosepion bandense
AGAGTGATGTAACTGTTTCAGTCGATTCGCTCGCCTTTGTTCTTGAGGAGGATGATCATCGAATAGTCCCCCATGTCCTGTGGTACAGCTCTCTTTCCAGCACTGGTAGAGGATTTCTTGCAAAGGAAGCAGTAGGATAGTCTTGCAGTGTTTGATAAGATCGGGGGGAATTCCTGGGGCTTTCCCTGTGGACAAGCTGTTGATGGCTAAGTACCTCTAACGTGGGCTCAGTGTATAGCTCTTTCAAAACAGGTAGGCACTCAATAGTGTCAAAGCCTGCAGTCGTCGCAGCATTTTGTCGGAAGTAAAAATTGGAATAGGATCCCACCCATCTCTTCATCTGTTTTCTTTTGTCTGTGATGACTACCACAGCGGTGGATTTGAAAAGAGCTGTCTTGTTCTGCACTGGTCCTATTGCTGTCGAGATGCCCTCATATATTCCTCTGATATTCCGTGTAATAGCTGCTGTAGCTCTAATCTGTACTCGTTGGCGCAGCGTCTGGCAGTCTGCTGAGCTTTGCACCTGGCAACCGAGAGGATCTTAAGGTTTCTCTCGTTGGGTGACCGCTTGTACTCCGCTAGTACGGGACTTTTGACTTTAATGACGAGAGTCATACCAGAGAATTTTGCCTCATATCAGTCATGTGACTCAGTTGGCCAAGGCTGTGCGGTGCATGGTGTCACTTAAGGTAGCCCGCTTTTCTGTGGTAGTGTCCACGGTTTGTGAGGTTTTCAGTTCGCTCTCAAACTCCTCAGCAAACATTTTTCACAGGAAAATTATTCCCAAATGAAATATTTTTTTTTTATAAGCGTTTCACCCCGAGCAAGGCATTTCACTGCCACTACTGCGTAGGGGGCTACATAGAGTGGAGAAAGAATGGTTAAATATAGGAAACGTCAGAGGGTGGGTGATAGGCGGGTAAGGATACCGAGAATGAGGGTTGAATAGATGAGAGTGTTTGGAGAATAATTGGAAGTTAGTGTGATAGGAGGTGTCTATTGACCCTACATTTAAACACCTGGGGATTGTAGCTGTCGGGAAAGCAGACATGTGGAAGGGAATTCCACAGGCGGGAAGCGCGAGAAAATAAGCTGTTGGAGTAGAAATTACGGCTACATCTTATCTGTTTAACTGTAAAAGAGTGGGACCTAGTTGCTAATCTAGTATCTCGTGTAAATTCCTGCTTAGGCGGCACCAATGATCTAAGTTCATCGGAGTAGAAGCCATGAAAGTACTTGTAGAAGAGGCCCAGGTAAGCCACATCACGCCGGTGAGAGAGTGGTTGCAGCCGGTCTGTCAGGTCAGTATCAACCACGTTACAGATTCTCCTTTGTATTTTGTCAAGAAGCCCAAGGAGAGTAGCAGGGGCACCCGACTAGATGTGGCAACAGTATTCAATACATGGGCGGATGGTAGATTTGTATATGTGCAGGATAGATTCAGGCGGGAAAAAATTCCGGGCCCTGCACAGAGAGCCGACTTTCATAGCGGCAGATTTGGCAATGGATTCGATATAGTCATTCCATTTGAGGTCCGCCGAAAGTGTAAGACCAAGGAGGCGTAGTGTTTTACTCTCTGGGAGGCATGCCTGTTCCATGCTAATAGGAGGTAGATGCGATTATCTGGTAGTTAGTTGATAACAGCTTCGTTTTAGAAGCATTGAAATTTACTAGCCATTTCCTACCCCATGCCACTACGGATTGGAGGTCCTTTTCAAGCTCGGCAGCGAGGTTCGCTTTGTCGCCCACACCGGGTTTTTGATCGAAGCGGGAGTAAATTGTGGTGTCATCGGCGTACATGCCTACTTGGGATCTAATGGCGTCGGGGAGATCATTAATGTAGATCAGAAAGAGCATGGGACCTAGGATAGAACCTTGAGGGACGCCCGCGTTCGTATGGTAGTTTTGGGAGGCATGCTTATTTAATAATACCTTCAATTAGAGAGGAATGACTGGATGAGGTCAAACAGATGTCCAGTTATGCCGTAGCTCCGCAGTTTGCATAAGAGGCCAGCGTGCCAGACCCTGTCAAACGCTTTGGAGATATCCAAGGCAATGGATCGGGCTTCGCCATTCTGGTCAAGAGCCCGGTATATGTACTCGGTAATGGTCGTTAGCATATCAGCAGTAAACCTGGTGAAGCGAAACCCGTACTGTTTGTCAGAGAGAAGCCTGTGGGCCGTGAGATGCTGAAACACCTCGGCGTTGATAATGGCTTCGAAAACTTTGCCGAAGATCGGAAGAAGACTAATAGGGCGGTAATTGGCGGGGTCTGAGGTTTGCTGGGCGTTAAAATCGCCAAACACAAATATATGGACAGATGGGTGAGAAGAGATGGCCTTGTCGATATTGATAGAGATGCTATCAAGTACCGAACAGTCAGAGGAGGAGGGGGAGCGGTAGAGGAAGAAGAGATAGCTAACCGAGCTTAGATGTGAGAGACAGAAGCACATGAAAGATTGATCCAGGGATTCAAGAGATGTGACCCTGGCTAGAGGAAGTTGTTCGCTATACATCAAGCCCATGCATATGGACATTGGAGTCCTTCCTGAAGAGGGGAAGGTAACCAGGAACGAAAAGCTCCGAGGAGGGTATAGAAGGCTCAAGGTTAGTCTCCCTTATAGCTAAGATATCGGGTGAGTTAGTTTGGAGGAATGATTCTACACTATTAAAGTTACTGCGGATACCTCGTATGTTTGTGAAGGAAACGCAGATAGGTTTGGGCGATTTATGACTAGCTGGTTTAGTCTTGCTGCTTCGTTTGTTTAATTTCATAATGGTTTAGTTGTGGAGAGAGAGAGGTCTAGAGTAGGGTCAGATGGTCACTAATTGCAGCAGGTGAAGGATGGAGAATGGCGCCGCCTGCAGCATAATGTGGCCTCGGGGTTGCCCATCGGAAATTCATGCAGGGACGCCCGTCCATGCGCGAAATGGCACTACAGGAACCCCGATATTATTCAACTGTTGATCAGAGCAGCCTCTCAAGACGCTACGCAAGTGTTCGGGCTCCTAATTACCAGTCGGAGGTAGCAACCAGGAAACTGCCAACCCGGTACCCGCAGAATGAAGAGACGTTGCCGCCATACTCACCAATTGCAAAGAACTTCCAGACGAACCGACATCAAGACCGAAAAAGAGAAATGAACTGGAACCCTTTCCTAAACAAGAAACAAGGCGATCACCTCTACTCCTGTCCAGAAGAAGGGGATGGAGTGTGAGAGCGGGCGATAGTAGATACTATCTACTCCAATTAAAGAAAAAAGAGTGACTGAAGTTGCAACTCAGAACATTTGTAATTAGATGATTAATGTAGCGTGTTGCGTTTCCGAGCGCTTGTAGTCGCCGCCTCACTTTAAAACTCAGTTATATAAAAAGATAATTGTATAAAAAATTGTTGTTTAAAAATTGTTCAAAAATTCCATTAAAAAATCTATTTTCTTTTGTTTTGCATAAATGTGATTTGATGTTTTGTGTGACGTTGTAAACAACATTGCGTTTGTTTTTGTTTCAAAATTACGGGGTCAAATATTTACATTTTTTGCTAACTAAATGAATTTCAGAAATTTTCGAAGAATATTTAAAAATGTAGAGATTTAACTTTAGAGGAAAAGTTACATTAATGCCACACGAATTACAGACAGTTGATTTCCTGCATTAAATACTTAGCGAAAAAAAGCTTTATTTTTTTTAATTTTATTTTCTGAAGTATGAAATAATAAATCTGAAAAAAAAAGACTTAAATAATTAAATTAACCATTAGCACTTTTTTTTACATATTTTGTTTTTGTTTGAAAAAACACTTTTTTTAAAAAAATATTTCTTTTGTTTCAAAATTACGGGGAAAAATATTCACAATTTTGTTGACAAAATGATTTTTTAAAACGTCGGAATAAAAATTAAATAGAAAGGCTCAATTTTTTTTTAGTCGCGTTTGACAAAGATCTAGCAAGCATCATAGATCTTAGATGTTTTACGGAGCAAATGTAAACAATCGGCTCCAATGTCCAAAAAGTGAGAAACGGAAAATTGCTGAATTTAAACTCAAAAATTATGTGTCGACCTGGCTTCCTTGTAGATATGCGCCCTTAGAAAGTTTGAATGGCGTAGCTTAAAAAATGTAGGCGTACATAAATTATAGTCACACACAGACTCACCGATTGCCTTTTATATATATATATATATATATATATATATATATATATATGTGTGTGTGTGTGTGTGTGTGTGTGTCTGTGTGTGTGTATGTATGTATATATGCATATTGTTATATTTATTTATAATATAAACTATCAAATTGACCCACATTCGTCAAATATTATTATTTTTAGTCATTATTATTATTATCATTAAACTCTCTTATTGTTTTGATTTTAGTTTTTATATGTTAAAAGTTATAGAACATTTTAAGCTTACATATTATAGATAAACAAATTATGATTATACTAAATTGCACATATATACGGTCGGGTTTCAATCCTGGGTTAAAAGCAATCCGAGTCTAACCGTACCGATGAGCTGTGATACAGCGAAACAGATCTGTCTCACTATATATATATATATGCGTATGACTACATATATATATATGCGTATGACTATATATATATATCTATATATATATATATATATATATGCGTATATATAGCACCTTGTGTATATATTAACTTTTATTATATATAGTGGGAAACTAAATTTAAAGAAAACATACGCATACATACTGTTAAACTAATACATCTTACAAACACACACACACACACATGCACACACAAGTATATATATATATATACAAATATATATATTTTTTGCTTATTATTTTTGTTGATTGTTCTGTCATAGCTTGTAAAGGAACTCTCATGTTTTATTGTAACATTTTTACAAAACAACTGATATTTATCCAGAGTAGCATTCTTTTGCATGTTTTTTATTTATTTATTTATTTGCGTCGTTGTGTTGTCGAGCCATCTCTGAATAAGTGATCTTTTTTCCATTTCAAGGTAAAATATTTTTTTTCTTTAATGAATCAGTTATTCACATAATATCATTTTTGGAAAATTTTTAAAAAAACAAAAATTCATTTTTTGTTGTTGTTGTTGTTATTGTTGTTGTTGCTTTCCACCATAGTGAATAGAATCTTTTGCTGATAGAAAATTGAACATAGAAAAAGCGATAACCATTCTTCCTTCAAACAACCATTTGAGCGACTCGTTTTGGTGTAATTGTTAGCAAGCTGATCCCGTTGCTACTGAATAGTAAGTTCGATCTTCACTGGGAATTTCTACACGATTGATCTTGTTCCACATCTAATCAACGCTTAGAAAACCTCCTTTCTTCAATCAATTCAAAAAATTATTAAAATCTTCACACTACGAAATATTTGTTTCGTAATTGTAGTGTAGAAAGATTGACTAACCTATACTTCACCTGTTATTGAAACATCGACTCGTCCATCCGCTATGAGTAGCACGTCTACTCATGGAAAAATAGCAGAAAGTCGGTTGCAAAGGCGTAGCGCTCTCTAGTCGTTCGCATGTTGTACTGAACTACTGTATTCCCCAATGCATGTTCTCATGTGTTTAAACCATTTTTCGCTCAGCCATTTTGTTTCCAGTATTTTCCGGCTAGCGACTATGAGTGATATATGAACTTTAACACTAGTTTTATAAAGTTATTAAATTGATTTATTGTTGGATGTATTATTTGTTAATTTTAAGCATTTTCTGGTGAAATACCGAACTTTTTAATAAAGACTCTCAGAATGGCTTATATCCATTTTCACGACAAATATTCGAAAACAAATTCATTAAATTCAAAACATCTTCAATGCATTGTAACTTTGTTTCAATTTCTATATAAAAATGTGTTATTTGTTAAATTTGAATTTTTTCTTTCATTCCGTCTAACTGCCATTCTTATATATAAAAAAAAAACACGCTTAAAGTACCAAGCAGAAAAAGAGGCTTAGTTATTTTTCGTACTTTACTGAAGATGCTTCTAAAACGTCTAAGATTTTTATCCTAATTACGTGCTTTCTAGCATTCATTGAACAAATTATTTTAGATGTTTTTTTTTAACTAAAACGTTTCGCAGGTCAAAGGTGTTTGATCAAGATTCCTTGAGATAAATAAAAAGGCTTTTTTTGGTTCCTTGTAACATGGATAATATGAGTCTTGTTTTGTTTCACATTCATTCGGGTAGATAATCTTTTGTATATACTAATTTTCTGTTTCGACTTTTCGTGAGAGGTTATTATAAGAGACTGTGCTTATTGCGCAATGCGATACAAGATGAGAATTATGAATCAATGCTGTCAAACGATCTCTCTGCTTGAAAAGAAAAAGAAATGATCTTCCCAACCAATGCGAAAATGTCCACATTGACTAAAGCAACATGGCTGCTGAGGCTGGATTGGTACTTTGGACTTTGTGATTAGCGTCGTCATTTGAAATGATGCTATCTTTCTGGTGAAGAAAACTGATTCAATTGCTACCGTCTTCTGGTGTCACAGTTGACATTATAATTACTGAGATTTATGCAATTCGTCTGCTTTCTTCAAGACGATAGCAAGACATGGCGATGTCTGAGCTGTGTCGAAATTGCAGAAGAAATTTCAACGGAGGAAAGATGTAAACCGCAAAAGTGGCACAAAGAAAATATGATTCATTTTTTACAATTGTTCAATCCCCATGAGCCACTCAAGGTAAAGATTATAGAAATAGCTTTTTTGAATAGTATAAGAGTTTTCTGAGGATATGTAGAATAGAAAACAGTTGATCCTCGACTTGAAGAAGTCAAAATTGTAGTGAACAGGGACGCATACTGTCTGGACTTTATTCGACAATACAAGGTTTTTGTGAAAGAATCCGTCTGAGTGATACTTCGTCCTCACTAATGGAATATGAAGGTAATGAGGATGGGTTGGATGGACACGTAGCATCGCGAGTCTTAGCTGTGAAGTTCTGAACTGGTGAAACTAAGGAATGCACACTACCGGCCATAATTATTAGGGTAACCCAGATTTTTTTTAAAAAATGTTGTATTTCATACTAATTTTAGTATTTATTGCCAAATGAAAAGAGAATAGTTCTTTTGTTATTATTACTTTGCAATATTTTTCAAGGCAAGGAAGCAAAGATGGACTCGTCCTAATCACCCTAAATTTTCTTCATTCTTTCATTGATGAAACTGCAATATAGGTAATTATTAAATATTTATAAATTCATTTGATGCACAAGTTATTGTGCAATATTAACAAAAGAACCATTCTATTTATATTTTACAATTATTCAGTTGGCAATAAATACTAAAAAAAAATAGATGAAATACATCATTGTTTTAATACACTGGGGTGGCCTAATAATTATGGCCGGTAGTGTAGTTCCCTCGAATATCTGCGATGAAAATATCAAGAGCACGTTTAGCAAACTGTTGGACACAACTCAATGGTAGGTCGTAAGCGGAATGCTAGTGGGTCGTACAAACTTATACTTGAATTACGCATTAGCTTCGATTAAACGCTATCTGTTGAGATAGCTCAAGATTCAAGCTTTCATTGCCAGGTTGTTTTTCTACCAAGCAGTATGTTGTTTCGGCGCGTTTAACAAATCAGGGTTGGTTATTCTCTTAATTCAATCACCCCTCATCGTAAAACAGAAATCATTTTTCATCTATTCAGATATATCATATTTTTTTATATTTTTTCATATGTTTATTCCCAGTAAATTTGAGTGGGTGGCTATAAGCTGTGGTCAAGAATAATGTGTCGCGATTCTAAAAAAGTTTAGACACCCCTGATCTCGAGAATAGCAACGTTTCGTCTGCGGGAAAGGGGTTCTAGGGTGGAAAACAATTCATCACCCACAGGGCCGCGTAAATGATTTTGAACTTCGTCGAAGCTGGAAAAGAAGGATTGGACAACCCATATATATGGTAGTAGTAATCCAGTTTTGGTCAGATCTGGATTGCACATGTTGGAAGGAATTAGATATTTTCGGGCGTGGTACAGAGAACCGATCATTTTCCCAGCATCTTAATGATGGAGTGTAATTGCGAGTTTCACATGAGGAATGGGATAAGCTTGAGTCCCAAATAGACGTTGAAAGCAATGTTCCTTATCGCGTGTATAACTGTTACTTATGCATGGAGAAAACATTGTTCGCTCTGTGTTTTATAATTATAGACCAGTTACTTTCTAGTGAACTATGCAAACATGGGTTTTTTTTGTATCATTTTACTCCAAAAAAGGCAATAAAGTTACTATGACAGAAAAGGGTTAGAAAATATGATAAAAATACTATTAAGAAGAGAGGACAATAAAAGAATAAAAATTAAAAAGACAGAAAATAACGATTGACATTGCATTTAAATTTTTGAAGATCAAAGTTGACTAGAAAGCAAGAAGCGGAAAAAGAGTTTTGCAAACAAGGAGTGCAAGAAAAGAAACTGTTAGCAAAGAACTTACGGTTACATCTAGCCACAGAATTTGGCATGACGCCAAACAAAATCAACTAACCAAACCAATCAAAATATTTAGATTTCGGCATTAAATAATCCATAGAAGCTGATATGCCGCAAAACAAAATAACCAACCAACTTAATAATTTCGGCACTTATGACCACTTCTCCTCAACTTGTACTATTGTTTACTGTTAAAAGTTGTCAATGCACCTACTGACATTGAAAAGAGCCATTCACTCATCTTGCTGGTTGTCATATAGATATTTATTTAAGTTTTGTGAGAAGAGCTGTTAGAATCTCTCTTGTAGTCACTGAAGAGACAGTCTTCATGGTTATTTCTGTGGAAAAACAAAAAGAGTTACTCCGTGCTACTGAAATCTTCTTCTTCTTCTATGTGCCCTGTCCCTTCAGGACGTAGGCGATCATGGTTCTCTACGTCTCCCTATCCCTTGTGGCTCCTAGTATGTTTGTTCCCATTACTTCTGTCAACTCCCGTTCCGTCAAGCCCTGCAAATATGTTATCCGCTGTCTTCCTCTGTCTCTCTTTCCTTCTATCTAGCCAGTCAGTATCAGGTTCTCCAGGCTCTCCTCCCTCATTGCGTGTCCCAGGAACTTCAGTTGTCTCTTCCTGATGCTCAATATCAATTTCCTCTTTGTTGCCATTCTTTCCAACATCTCATCGTTGCTTGCATGCTCAGTCCACGATATCCGCAGCATCCTTCTGTAGAACCACATTTCCGCTGCTTCCAGTTTTGTCCTCATTTTCGATTATATTGTCCAGCATTCACTGCCGTAGATGATACGGTGCGGATAGCAGACACGGAAAGGAAACTACAAGAAGGTAGCTGAAGAAAGCAGAAAGAAAGGACTACAAATAAACTACAAGAAAACGGAATGCATTGTCATCAGGAAAAAGAGGAACCCCGAAATGCCAACTACAGGTGGGGGATACTAAAATCAAGCAGGTACAGAAATTTAAATACCTTGGAGGTATTCTAACAGAAAGACGGAAAGTGCGACACTGAAATCCGAAGGCGAATTGGCATGGATAAGGATGTATTCCAAAAGCTAAATAGATTATCCAGAGGCAGGAAAATTTCACTGGAAACAAAGCAGAAAGTATTGGATTGTGATGTCAGTTCTTCAATATGATAGTAAATGCTGGACAGACTCATCAAAGATGAAAAAAAAACTTGAAGGAATATATATATATATATATATATATATATATATATATATAATATATTACATACCTATATATTACATTTAAATCCGTACATTTATGTCTTGATACAGATATCTGTATACATCCAGTTATTTTTCACAATAGATATTTAAATTATATATATATATATATATATATATATATAGAGAGAGAGAGAGAGAGAGAGAGAAAGGGTGTATTGGGTGTATTGCCGACATTTTATATTTTAATATCGGACATGCTCGTTATTTGTTTTTGATTTTGTTGACATTATTGACAGTATGAGTTGGGCACCGTCTGTGAGAAAAAACCCTATGACGCAGCACTCTCTACCATAAATTTGGAAACGACACGTTGTAATGCCTGACATTAGTGCCGGAAAGTCTGAACATCTCAGAGTGATTGGGTGTAAATCTGAGGACAGTGCAGAGGATTCGGAAAGAGTTGGATGAGTTTAACGATGACTACGAAGATACGGCATTTCGGAAAACTCAGTCTAATCGTTATGATGAGAAAATAACTACCCAATTTGTTGGTAGGTTCTTAATCTCAACAGGGAGGCCGATAAGAAGTGTCTTGAGGAGGTAGTGCTGCTCTGGATCAAGAGAGTAGCTGCTGGAAGACACTACGTCTGGTGACAAGACACTGTACCGTGCTACACAAGCAGGCGAATACAGTCATTGTTGTCTGACAATTTCTGCGACCACAAAGCCACTTGCATCTGTGCACCGAACTGCAACCCTTTGATTATTATGCTAAGGGTGCAGTTGAGCGAGAGACCGACGAAACTCCTTGGAACATCAAAGATTAATTGAAGGTAAGGATTACGGCAACACTCACCAACTTAAACAAGGAGACCGTCCAAAGGAGTTGCAGGATATTCTAAAAAGTGTAAGGCAGTGGTTGACGCCAATGGCGATTTTATTGAATAAATTTACTCTTAAGAATTTCAAGATATTTTTGTGTAATTTTGGTAAATATATCTGTTAAAATGAGATGCCAATTAGATTTCCATATTTGCATAATTTAGACGAAAGTTCAGGCCTCACGTGATATATATATATATATATATATATATATATATATATATATATAATCGTCATCCACATACAAGCCTGCTCATCAGTGTGGCTAGACATCCAATTGTTTCATGGCCGGGACCGAAACTCGACCAATTTGGTGTCAGTCGGGGTCGCTAACCCCTAAGCCATAGGCGTATGGAATTAGAGAATTGAAGTATATAAGCGTGTTGTATATAAGCGGGGTATACACACGCCAGTCACCGAAAGAATTAAATTAATTTCTGAAGAGTAATGCATAAATTGCGGAAGGGGTGGCTGTTTTTCTTTATTTTTCTCTTTCGAGAGCTCAGTCGTAATGAGAGAATTATATATATATATATATATATATATATATATATATATATATATATATATATTGTGTAAATAAAGTAAATATAGAACTTTACATCCAAAATAGAAAAAAGAAATGAAACAGAGGCTAAGAATTTTTATTTACCAATCAAATCTTAAGAAACGTTAATATTTCTCGACAGGTGATCCATCATTGTCAATGCAAATTTGCAATCTGTAACAAAAACTTCGAACAGAATTTTAAAATATTTCAGGTGTTGTCGTACCTACCTCGTTTTCAAATAATTTTGAAAATCCTGACGAGTTTCGTGTTTTCGAATTTTCTATTGTAAACCGCATTTTTAACATGGTTCCAAACAAAACAAAAATCTAGATATGTAATATTAGGAGACATTGCTACCCAAACCTCTAGTCATGTTGTCCAAAGCCATCAACTTGTTCATTTTGTAGAGAAAAATTTCATGTCGACACGTGAAAGTGCACCGTCCAAATGAAAGGTTGTTACTTATAAAGCCCTTCTGGAAAATTGTGGCGGAGAAGAAAGGCCCTTCTGGAAAATTGTAAGAAAAAAGCAATAGTAGAACATGTAGATATTGCCTATATTATTTTCATCAGTATAGTAGTTACTTTATTAACAATAATTATTATTAACAGTTATTTAAATATGTTTTTGACGGTACAAAAACGAATTATGGCGTTAAAGGCAAACATTTTTTTACTAAAGGCCATGGTAAATTTTAAAACAAAAAACACCAGTCGACCGGTTTTATTATTATTTTTTTCGCTGTCCATTTATTTACGTCATCCGCAACAGATTTTCTCCCCATAATTTGTTTCTCCGTTTACAGCTCTGATGAGAGGAGACGAAACCGGTCGATTGGTGTATTTTGTTTTCAAATTTATCATGGCATATAGCAAAACATTTTTGCCTGTAACACTATATATATATATATTCCCACCTGAATCTATTCTGCACATATACAAATCTACCATCTGCCCGTGTATTGAATATTGCTGCCATATCTGGTTGGGTGCCCCTGCTGCTCTCCTTGGGCTTCTTGACAAAATACAAAGGAGGATCTGTAACGTGGTTGATACTGACTTGGCAGACCGGCTGCAACCACTCTCTCACCGGCGTGATGTGGCTTCCCTGTGCCTCTTCTACAAGTACTTTCATGGCTTCTGCTCCGATGAGCTTAGATCACTGGTGCCGCCTAAGCACGAATTTACACGAGATACTAGATTAGCAACTAGGTCCCACCCTTTTACAGTTAAACAAATAAGATGTAACCGTAAATTCTACTCCAACAGCTTCTTTTCTCGCGCTTCCCGCCTGTGGAACTCCCTTCCACAAGTCTGCTTTCCCGACAGCTACAATCTCCAGGTGTTTAAATGTAGGGTCAATAGACACCTCCTATCACACTAACTCCCAATTATTCTCAGAACACTCTCATCTACCCAACCCTCATTCTCGGTATCCTTACCCGCCTATCACCCACCCTCTGACATTTCCTATATTTAATAATCCTTTCTCCACTCTATATAGCCCCCTGCGCAGTAGTGGCAGTGACATGCCTTGCTCGGGGTGAAACGCTTATATATATATATATATATATATATATACACTTTACGCTCTTACACCCTGATTGAGCACTCTGGAAGAATAGTAGACTTTGAAGTAACAGTAGCTGATCTAGCATCTACGCATCGTTCATTCAGTAATGAATTACAACACTCAGCGTTTGGCGTGTGTATACATGATATATCACACGCTAGCTCAGAGGTAGAATCTGCAGTAGGTTGCCATTACTTTTTGCGGTAGACCGGTTGCCAACTAAGGCTGTAGAAACCAATCTATACTGTTATTTAGCCCATAGCTGGAGGAAATAAACGGACTGATATATTTTCCAGAGTATTTGAGCGAAAGTGGATATGACGAATTCAACTGCAATTTGAACTCAGCTTTCCGATTTCTCGTTTCGAGACGATATCCACTGCACCACGACATAAGACAATTCAGAAAATGATTCATATTTTTTCTAGAATCAGACTCATTAGCCAAAGTTGCAAAGAACGGTTTTCTTAATGGTCTCATATATTTCAAACACACACACACACACACACACACACACACACACACACACACACACACATCGATTTATGTGTGTGTTTTTGAAAAAATTGTTTTTTTAAATATACATATATGTGTGTGTGTTTATACCCAATTATATTTTGATTAAGTTTTTATTCTTTTTTTTAATCAACTCAACCCAAGCTAGGCGATAATGCCACTTAGACGGAGGTGGTTACTATGAGTGAAGGAGAAAAAGAAAACGTTAGAAAAAAACGGAAACCCAATCTTTTAATATGAATGAAGGGATAAAAATATACTTATGTTCGAAAGATCAGGGAGGAGCATAAACGAGACAAAAAGCGAACCCGTCTACTTTTACTGAGGAAAAAAATAAAGTGAATATAGAATAAACAGTAAATAGAATATTATAGTTAAGGCGGAAGCATTAGAAGTATAAAGTTGAAATAGACTTTAGAAGAAACCAGAAATTCAATCCTAAACTGGAAACCAGGGATAAGAGTCTAAAGATCGGGAAGGAGTGTAACCTATTCAAGATCGATCGATCGATCTATCTATCTATCTATCTATCTTTTTCAGTTTGTTAATATCTATTTATCTAGCTAGCTAATTAGCTATTTCAGTCTGTTTATATCTATGTATTTATCTATCTATTTTGGTCTGTTTATATGTATCATAAAGTTTTCGTCTCTCTCTCTCTCTCTCTCTCTCTCTCTACATATATATATATATATATATATATATTAATAGATATGCATACGATGATACAATTCGGAGTTTCATGCGTTATGCTATCATCAGGTGCATATTACAAACTGAGCGTTAAATAGATTTGAATTTAAGTTCACTTGATGTTAATGGGAGTTAAATTTTATCATGCTAGTTTTGTGATAAAGTGAAAGGTTTAAGAAATAACAAAACATGTGTTATAGAATTATTGCATATTTAATAGTAAATACAACAGCAGAGTATCACACGACTAGTGCGTGTGTCGGTTGGCCAGCATTTAATCAATTCGACTGTGGGTATTTATTTTGGTTTATTTACAAAGAATGTGCACAAAGCCAAAATGAGGATAGGAGAAGGCTGCAGACTCTGCAATATCCTTTGCACCAGAACATCACATTCTTACTTACCATTTTTACTACAAACACCATAATACCTCTAAGACTCAAAATCTAACTAATCCCATATGTATAATTTATCTGTGCGGGGTGGGGAATAACAAATTTAAAATTGAAAACCCCGATCGATATTTTTACAATGAATAATATTGTTTAAAAAATTTTACAAAATTGTTTTTAGTAATAAAAACACCCCAAGATCCTTAATTGTGACAGAAACATTAGTTAGCTGGGCGAAATTTTAGCCGTCATTCATTTAATCATACACACAATCTACACACAACAACAAATACGAAATTGACATGTGAAAACGAAAATCTCCCTGCGTTACCACGGAACTAACATTTAGGCAACTATTGGGGAATGGGGTGGGGAATTAAACTTAAGAAAGTAAGGACAAAAAAAGAAATAAAAGTGGGGCTAATGACCATACATATCCTAGCTAAGTTTAAACATGGCGAAACCAAAAAGAAAAAAATAACTAAACTATCCTACTTTTGGGTGGGGTTGACTATGTTTACTACAGGATCCCACATTTCTTAATGCCTAACCGGCATCAAAATGCCAATCCAAGTCGACAGATTCACGCAAGATTTACCCACATTTTGCCAAATTAAAATGGTGGGAGTCTGTTCTGATCTTGACTTTAAGCTGATGCTTAAAGAACAAAATCGTCCATATCACTACTCTCTAGGAACTCATAATGCTCAGCCCTAGTCAACGACGGTACCACATTCCTAAAAACAGAAGCAACCTCAAGAACAAAGAACCTTCCGCGCAACATGCGAACCATGAAGTCTTCAAGCCACATGCACAACGGTATCCTGATCTTGCAGTAGAAGAAGGCCTGAGACAAAGTCGACCACCGACTCACCGCAGCAGACGCGGTTGGGCGAACTACCCAAACCCGCTGAAGAAAGTTTCTTGCCGCCCCAGAGAGCCTTTCGTATCACCAGCTAGGCGAGTGATGCCTCATTATTAGTGAGGCATTTCATCCCGGGCGCCCAAGGCCATATAGAGCAAGCCTCCCGCTTCGTCAAACCGATCTGGACGTTAAAAAGGCCATCCGTCGCCCGTAAGAGATACTTGACTGCTAACTGATATTTACGATCGAAGGAGCACTCGCCTTGAGGTAAACGCTGGCCGCCTCCTCGCACGAATGCACACTTCTTAGGGAAGGAGAACAAGACACAGACTAATGTCATTAATATGGCATGTGGACGCACAGAGAGTTAGTAAAAATATTCGTTGCCTCAGGAAACATTCACTTTAACCTAGCTCTAACTACAAGAGCTTGATGCTTCTTGATAAGCAAGGAGGCCTGCTCTGTCTTACCTATGGCTACGTTCCCACTAACACGAGATTCAATTGCCCGATCAACTTTGTGCTGCTAACCTAGATAGATTGAGTCGACAGCTATATTCAGCAGAAAAGGATCTAATCTTAGATTTTAAAGAACCCCACCACTTATTCCAAACTACAGCCCCCGTCAATTCCTGCTGTATCATTAGTTTCAACTGAGCCTGGAAATCTTGCTCATCAAACAATGAACAGTTCAATTTCCAGTAGCCAGTCATTTTAACCTTAGGCTTATCTAAATTTACACGAACCCGGACGTGTCTATGATCCGAGTAAACTATAGAATGAAAACTTGGACAATCTCGGCCAAGTTTTAGTTAAGAGAGTCAACGTACCTAGCACGGACCACCAAAGCCGAGCTACTCCTATTAGTCTAAGTCCACACTATATCCCGAGGGATATTATAGACAAGATCGGTACTTATAGACAAAATCGAACTTGTCGATAAAGTTTCAAAATGGTTTCACATCCGGGTTGTTAATACCCGATTTATCCCCTATGCGATCTATATTGGGGTCAAGAAGGGCATTCTAATCGAGATGTCGTCGAAAACGGCTCGATCCGCTGAAACAAAGCCAACTACTCTGCATGTTCCCTGGGCGCATAAGCCCCAATCAGACGAAGAGACTTCTCCTTTATAGTAACATCCAGCACGCAAAGTCTGCCCGCCGGATCTACGAAAAAAAGATCACACACGCCTCATCCAAACACTTGCTCACTAGCCAGGAAACACTTCTCGAGCGTTCATCAAAATATGCTGAATAGGGGGCGAACCTACTAGACAGCATATATTCACAATCGTAAGTTGAAAAACAGGTTTCCTGTAAACAACATACATCCACACTGAGAGCGGTTGAGACACGCTCTGCGAGTCTCTGATCTCAGGCTCCTACCATATATACTAGCTAACCAGAGAGTCAATATCAGTCCGATTACGGTTGGGAGACTGCACCAAACATCTCAGGGGATAGGACACAGATGACCTGTCCCACTGAGCCTTCGCCCATCTCAGACTTGATAGTATCATCAAGAGACTGGCCACCAATGTTCCAAGGGAACGTTAATTGTACTGCTCTGTACAGGGAGGGGTGAACTAAAAGTTAGAGCCTTCGCTTATAGAACTGAGACAATTTTTTCGAAAATCCTCCCTAATGAATGATGATGGAGGATCTGTGGGAAAAATTTCATTCATTTCTGCCAGCATCTCCAACATCTTCTGTGACCCTTGATCTGATCTTACGAGCGTAAGGGTTCTCTTGGTGTTTGGAAAGTTTCTTGTGCCTCCTACACACTTGCTATTGATTTTTTAAAATTCAAAATGGCTTTGAATTCTTTTATTTATTTGTTTGTTTGTTTGTTTGTTTGTTTGTTTGTTTGTTTGTTTGTTTGTTATAACATCATAACCCTTTCTGCTTGCTCTAAAGAGACTTTACAGGCGTTCTCCCCTCTGTCAAATAAAGCCTTCGAATTTTTAGTGGCTTTCTCCAGATCTAAAGAAGGGATCTTTTGTTACTTTTCAATTTTTTGGTGAGAGGATGCAAAAGAGTATGAGAGGGAGTAGAATCGGGACTGGAGATAGGACTGGAATAGGGGTATATTTATATGAGAACTTATTTGTTTATTCTTTTTAGTAAGGGTCGTCATTTTGGAAGAGGTAGGGGTCAGTGATCTTGTTATTGATGGAAGGGACATAGCTGTTTTGAAGATGGGCTGAACAGGACAGATAAAGAGGAACCTGGAATTACTACTTGTTTACATTTTTTTCCTTGTTTATTTCCTAGTTTTAAATCTTTTTTTTAACTTTTTAGGATTGATGATTTTTCCCAGCTGGGTTCGTTTTTCTTCTGCACCTCTGACGCCATCTTCGCATAAGAGGCAGAGTCGGCAACCTTACAACAGGTAGAGGGAATGGGGATATAGGTGTCTTTATCACTAGGAGCTTCAAGGGACTGAGACCCCTGCTGTTTGTCTCTTCCCTCTGCCTGTACCAACAACTCGCCACTCCCCTTCTTGCGGGACGCCTTGGGTTTCGAATAAGTGTGGGGCTAGCCCCAACCGAGTGTTTGACCGCACCGGTTTGAGTCGCTGGAAGTTCCATTACAGACGCCGTGGAACTATCAGTATCAGCCAGAGGGGTAACTTGGTCGGAAGTGGCCTGAAGTTCAGAGGGCTTTTTCTCTGGACAGGAAGCAGCGAGGTGACCAGCCTTACAAAAACTTCCAACAGATAGGTTTTCTGCCGGACACGGTGACCGGCGTTTTTCGGCCACAAAACTCCAAACATTTGTGGACGGACAAAAAAGCTAAACGATCGAGCATTATATCAAATCCCCATCCTCCTTCCAAGTTGTCAGATGTAGCACATTCTGTCCACACTTGCTCAAGAAAGGCAGCCAGATGCTCTCCAACAACTTCAGGAAGGACCTCATAGACTGTTACATTGGTCATTCGCCGGCGATCGTATTTTGTTCGCAGAATGGGGTCATTTGTTATCAGATATCTTTTCACTATCTCTTGACAGTCTTCGGCTGCCGGTAACAGCATGTACCACAGGAAAAACCTTGGTCCTTTAATTAATCATTGGAGTTTGACATCCAAGTACGTCATTGATCGAATAACTGTGTCTTTCGTGGTGCGACAAATTTTGCGTGACCACTTGTCCACCACGAATTTTGACACCATTCGTTTTCAAACTTCTGTAATTTTGGGAGTTTTCTAAAAATTACTCTTCTTTTAAGAGATGCTTATATTCTTTTGGCCATGTCCAGAAACTCCGGGAGGTTAATTATACAACTCGAAGGGAACGTCCAGCCGGAGGGTGACTCCTTGGCTATCTTCTTTTCAGGTGCGTCTTGTATTTTTTCTGGAGCTGTAGCAATGCTACTTTTTTCTGTTTTTGGGTCAATTTTAGGGTTTTGGGTAGATAAAGATTCCGCCCCTTTTTCTTTTTATCTGGAAAATCCTTCATTGAGGATGACCTAAATAGTTCTCTCCTCACAGCTGACCATTTTCGGCCATCATTAAAGTAGGTGGAACTATTCTCAAATTATATATCTCTTGTAAAAATATGGGAAGGGTAAGGGTAGGAAATTACTTCACGAAGGTGGGGCAAAGGGAATATGTAATAACCTACACAATAACAGGGGGAGGAAAATATAAAGGCGGAACAAATTATAAAGGATTACAACAATAAAAAATTAGATATTAACAAAAAATACAATAATCCCACCTATAAAAAAGGAAGGGTTAAAAATACAGACAATACAAAATTTTCAAAATTACAATTTATGAAAGCTAACCACAATAGAAAAATAAATTCAGTGAACCCACCTCTACCTTTAAAAAGATAGACAATACAAAATTTCACGAGAAAAATAAACTTCAGAGTTTATAAAAGAAAGCAATGTAAATAAATCAAATTAGCTTAAAACGGCAAAACAAAAAAAAATAACCTCGCAAAAAGCAAGAATTTTAAAGAAACCTCGTAAAAGGTTATAATAAACTTTAACTTAAAGTTATAATGAAAGAAAAATGGAATTAAATAAAAAGAATTAGCCTAGGACGGCAAAATATAAACTTATGAGTGGTTAAAGAAAAATAAACTTTCGAAAGAAAATAGAAAAAAGTACAAGTGGCAACTAAACTTTAAATAACAATTATAATGAAAAAAAGAAAAGAATTAGCCTGAAACTGCGGGAATAATATTAACCTTGTTAAAACAAAAGTTGGAAAAGGAAAAAACACAGTAAAGTAAAATAGGAAACAAAAGTTTGTAAAATAAAACTAACTACACTTAAAACAAAATACGAAAGTTGCCTAAAAGTTTACTTTCGTTAAAAGAAAGAGATGGCGGGAAGGGTCTGAAAAGAAAATTCACAAGCAATAAAATGAAAAAATAACCAAGAATTGGTCACTGAAAAATGAAAAAGTAAATTCTGAAAATAAAATTAAAACGCACTGGTCTCGTCAGACGTAAACAAAAACAAATATGGCAGCCGAAGCCGAATTGGTACTGAAAATAAACATACAATAAAAATGGAAACAGAAAACAAGAGAAAAAAAATTAAATAAATACGAACAAAACACACAAAAAATAAAATAAAATGTAAATAAAAGGAAAATTTAACTATACAATTAAAAAAATCTTTTCGAAAAAAATTGTAAAGTCCAAAAAGAGCCAATAACAGCCCGAATAAGGCCAGAACAAATCAGAGGGTAATAGTTTCTTTCAATCGACCGTTAGTATTTACTTTTGCACCCACCATTCAAAAGATGCGACTCAAGGTCAGTATTTAGGTGGGTTTATCAGCAACGCCGAAGAAAAATTCTCAAAACCTCCTCAGTTCTTCCCCTTTTGGGGACGCCACAGGCGCCGGGCAATAAACTCAGCCACCTCCCGAAGAAGCGGTAACGCTTGGGGGTATGGTCCCCCGGTGTTTGACATTCTTCAGTTCAATTTCTTTCAGCCGCATGTCCGTCCTCGGGAAGACATACAACCAAGCTTTAGGCGATAATGTCTCTTTCGAGACATGACTGAATGGGCAGAAAATTATCCCGCAGTAGGTTGCCATTGCTTTCTGCGGTTGGTAGCCAAGGCTATAGAACCCAATCTGTCTTATTATTTGACCCATATTTGGAAGGAAGAGACGTATTAATACCTTTTCCAAGGGTATTTGTGCGTAAGTGAATGCAACGAATTTGTCGTTCCGAGTCGATATCCACTGCACCACAACACACATCCAAAGGAGAAGCGAAAGAGTTTGCCTCACTGCTAAGTTGGCAAACTTCGCTTAGCGTATGTGACGAATGCCGAAACATGGGACAGAGACGCAACTGAAATCAATTCGACTGCTTCCCAAATACCTCCTCTCCTATTAATCTTATAGTAGACGGAAGAATTCAACTTAGACTCATTAGTGGGAAAACATTTTAAAATAGACAAAGACTGAATAATAAAATTATAAACTTAAAATTTTTAAATTAAAAGAATATTCATATGCGGAGAGAAAAAATCAAAAGGGTGTAATTCACAATCATTAATAGTAATATTTGCGTGTTAAAGAAAGAAAGAAACAAACAAACAAACAAAAGAAACAAACAAACAAACAAACAAAAGAAAGAAAGAAAGAAAGAAAGAAAGAAAGAAAGAAAGAAAGAAAGAAAGAAAGAAAGGGAGTAAGCAAGAAAGAGTCAAACTTATAGGAGAATCTGTATCAATCAGGATCTAAGAATTTAAAAAAGTATTTTTCTATGGCAGCATGTGGTCATTAAATTGCTTTTTTGTTAGTAAATTAGGGTTATTTATATGGTTTAAGATGACAAGTTTTTCTAAAAGACATAAGTTACATCGGTTTCCTTTTCCATTGTAAGATTTGAATTTAACAACGATATTCCACATGTTTTTTTTTAATTTCCAATAATACATAAACAAAGCAGTGCTTTTGATGTATTTATTTTAGGTTAAAAACAACATGTGGTTGTAACATCGAAATTTCCACACATCAGTGGTCGATCCAAAGTACAATTTAATATCATCATCAGAGTTCTATAAGCAATACTTTCGGATATACATTGGCCATTCAGTGGGCAAGCTTTATTTTTTCGGTAATTGCAATTGATTTTGAAAATGGCGTCATTATTAGTAGAAGAGTAACCGATAGGTGTGTCAATTAATCATTTGATATTATTTTGTTGTGAAACATATTTATGTTCTTAACGCAACTATAACTAACTTTTACATAGTTTTTGTTGAAAAAAGTTTTTTAGTGTTGGTGAATGGTAGAAATGTAAATTAAACTTCGAATTTACGAAGGTTTGTTTCAACATTACGGCTAAAGGATGGGTTAAACCAAACAGTGTTACATTTGTGTAAACTCTGCTTATTTCTGCCTGCTTTCTATTCTAAACTAGGATCAATCATTTTTCCAAAGAATTAGTGGATTTAATTTTGGAATTGTCAAATCTTCCTTATTGCGAGGACGTAGCAACAAAAACTTCCTTATTGCTAGGATGTAACAATATTATTGCAGTTATAGCAATATTATTTCCTTAATTCTTATTCGACGGAGGTCATTAAGTATATTTATTATTATACATAAAATAGCTCTTTTCATACTACACATTAAGCACTGTTTTATTAACACCTTAATGATAATATATGCATATTTATCAATTCACGAACTCACACCCATTCTCACCAATTCTCTCCCTATGTACATCCTAACCCATCTATCACCCTCCTTCTGATTTCCTATACCCAATCCCTCTGTGTAACCTCCTGCGCTATAGTGGCAGTGGAATGCCTTGCTTGGGGTGACATGATTTAAAAAAATATATGAGAATATATATATATAAGAATGTATATATATATATATATATATATATGAATATATACATATAAGAATGTATATATACGTAAGAATATATATATAAAAGAATATATATATATATATAAGAATATATATATACGTAAAAATATATATATATATATATAAGAATATATATATATATAGAGAGAGAGAGAGAGAGAAAGAGAGAAAAAGAGAGAGTCTGTTAATTTGTTAGTTTTTGGTCATAATAAAATTATAAACCAAAATAAAATGTGTACACATTCCTATGCATATTTATCAATTCACGAAACTATATATATATATATATATATATATATATATTATAAATTATGTTTTAGAACATGTACATGTTCTAAAATATAATTTATAAATATTCACAGCTCTATACATTATATATCGAGCACTGTTTTAAAGTAATGTTTTGGACGGTGAAAAAAATTCTTTCTTCGTTCTGTACTCACTCCTCGGACACACACACACACACACACACACACACACATATATATATATATATATATATATAAGAATATATATATATATATATATATATATAGAGAGAGAGAGAGAGAGAGAGTGAGTGATTATTTATTTAGTTTTTGATCATAATAAAATTAGACCAGTGCACATTTGTATTACAAATGTTCAATACAAATATATTGTGGAACTTTTGAATATTCTTCATTTGTAAACGAGTTATTACGCGACCTAGATTTCTACCATGTGGTGTCTTCAGGCGATATGCAATAAATGATTTTACCGTTTACTGTTTTTTTTTTAAGAACGGTCACGTAACGGTGTTTTTTTGTTTTTTTAGCTCTCACGTTACGGGTAATTTTTGAACTCGCAATTTTTAAAATTACAAGAAATTATAACGTTTTCATCCATGCTTGTATGAACCTAATAGGTATATTTTTAGTATGGTTACACTTAGTCATAATTTCTGTTTTTTTCATTCAATATTTCATTTTTATGGCCTAAATAAAATGTATATGGGATCAACCAAAGACACATTTAGGACCAGGTGGTTCAATCACAAGTCTACATTTAAAATAGAAAACTTAAAAAACTGTACAAAATTAGCTAGCCGCGTGTGGAAATTGAAATCAAAACCTGGAAAACCCAGACATAACGTGGAGTATAGTGAAAACAGCAAAGCCTTACAACTTTGACAAATTATATAGACTGTGCCATGAAGAAAAGTTAGCGATTATCAAACAAAACCCCGATATCCGATCCGGTCTGATCAAGATCAGGATTTCAGCCCTTTTATTGTGGTTCCTGCTGCAGAATTTACTCTAACTTGATATAATTTTATGGTTTTAGTCTCAAACATTAGTAGATCTTCTCAGACTACTCATTTTCCCCGATATCGGAAATCGATACCCCCGAATCTGATCAAAAACAATTATTCAGCCATCAATATGGCTCGTTTTCTCATGGAATTACTTAGGTTAGTTTATCCTTGGATGGCTTATTTGACTCCGATATTGGAAATCTATACCCCGATATCCTATCGGGTTTGATCAAAATTAGGTATTCATCCCTTCTATTTTGGTTTTTGCTTCGGGTTTGGCTCTAACTAGGTATAATTGTAGTTATTAGACTCAGCCATGTTACCATTTACTCAGAGGACTTATTTACCTTTCACAATTCAGTTGGCTACGAAAAACTTATTTGACATCGATACCGAAAATGAAAATTTTACTTACATCCATTCATTTTTGTTAATTCTTCGACTTCAAGATCAATCTTTCAACAACGTACGTTTTTCGTGCCAACGTCCAAAGAGTCTGAGTTCCAGGACCATGGATTAGTATTAAAGCTTTCATTACACCCAAGCAACGCCGGGCTATACAGCTAGTATATAACATATATCAAATTTATCTCTGTCGATATAAAATCTATCTATACATCTAATCCCTCTCTCTCTCTCTCTCTCTCTCTCTAGATAGATAGATAGATAGATAGATAGATAGATAGATAGATAGATAGATAGATAGATAGATGTGAGAATACTTAAATAGATGAATATATCTCTAAATAGATAAAGACAGGGGAAAGCAAAGCATGACATAACTTCATGGATTTGACCAAATGGAAGGCAGGGCATGCTTTGGAAGAGGTAAAAAGAGAAAAGGTGTTAAGAGCTAGGGAATGGGAGATGTGGAGGGCCATGATCCCCTATGTCCTGAAGGAACACGGCATATTGAAAAATAAACTGTGAAAAAACTGAGTTAAAAAGGTAGGTAGATAGTTTCATTGCCAAATTTCAACATTTAATTTCATTTTGGTTATATAATGTCTGAATATTGTATACATTATAAATGTGTTATTTATACACACACACACACACGCACGTGCATGTGTGTGTGTGTGTGTGGTCTATTTTTTTCTATATATAATATATACCTCGTCTATCGATATGTTTATATCTACCTCTCTCTGCATACATATATATCTCGAAGGGAGTATTTAGAGGTGGTGTAATGGTTAGCAGGCTTGTCTAGCTCGCATCATTAGTAGTGAGTTCGATCCTCACTGTCTGTCCTTTACTTTTGTCCTTGTGCCGCAGCTAAGCTTAAAAAAATCACCTTATATATTTTGATAGATATTAACAGACTTAGATAGATTCAAATGTTGCTAAGGCCTGACATTTTTAGACACTCACCTTGTATATAAATTTACTAGCAGTATAGCCCGGCGTTGCTCGGGTGTAATGAAAGCATTAAAACTAATCCATGGTCCTGGAACTCAGACTCAGCCTAAAGAATATTTGTGTGAAGTTTGGTGAGAATCGGATAAAAATTGTGGATTTATATAAAGGACATACAGACATATAAACAGACACACACAAATATCTTGCCTATATATATATATATATATATATATATATATATATATATATATATATATATATATTATCGATTTTCTGCACTATTGTAAGAACTGCAACCTTGAAGCTTCTGAATGAAACTTCTTATGTCTTTGTCTATGAGTGCATCAAATTTGATTAAAATCGGACCACTCCTTCTATAACCCGATTTTTTCGATTATCGATTTTCGATATTTATCGGAGGTACCTCGACACAAAACCTAGCTAAGAAAACTCGCGGACGCTTATAGTACAACTGTGTAAATTTTCAAGAAAATCGGTTCAGCCGTTTTGGAGTATATAGGTAACGGGCACACACACACACACACACACACACACACACACACACACACAGATAAAGTTCAATTTATAAATAAGTTTAGATAAGATAGATGGAAAGGGAGTGCTTTTGAGAGAGATAGAAAGAGAGAACAACAGGCAGGTAGAGACAGACAAAAAAGAATGGCAGGTTTGAAAAAAGATTCATGATTATCTCTGCACGGATAATCGACTTGAGAGAAAATCATTTTCTATAAAAATGTATGACAGTACTTATCTTTCTATAAACTTTAAGAATTTAACCTCGTCTATAACCCGATAAACTTTAATACTTCCTAAGTAGATACAAGATTAAATTCTTTCGATCACCATTTTTTCATTCATTAATTCGGCATTTTTAGAATATACAAGTGGCGAGGGCTAAATTGACGCCATTATATATTTTTAATTTCGCTTATTCGCGTTGTTGTAATTTTGTTGATTGCAGGGTATAGTAGGGTCAGCTGGGCACTGTCTGTGAGAAAAAGTGATCATGACGCAATTCACTCCGTCAGTGGTTTGGAAAAGTCAAGATGTACAGTTTGGCACTTGCGCCGGAAGCTCCAGTATGAATATTTCACAGTGTTTGGTTGTCAATCTACGGACAATGCAAAGGTTTTGTTTTTTTGTTTTTTTCTCCACAGACCATGCACAACTGACCCTTCTATCTAAATCAAAGACAAATGACGCGCATGCACGAATTTGAAAATATAAAATAGCGACAATTTGACAATCTTACGCTGTACAAGAACATTTGTTACGTTACTTCATGTTCTCCTCTGCTTATTTTGCATTCAATATGCCCTGTGTGCATTACATTCTCCAAGCATTTTTCTTCATTATGCATAAGTAATGCATATTTAAAGAATATATATATATATATATATATATATATATATATATATATATAAGAATACGTAAAGAACAGGTAGGAAAAAAGTTGGAAACATATTTCCCTTTAAAGGTTCTTCGACGATGTTTTTTAAAAGACGAATGATATAAAAATGTTTAAAATTTTAAATTAAATTTAAATTTTGATTTAAAATTATTCAATCATTCGTTTTTTTAATAATTTTTTTTTATTAATCATTTCACCCCGAGCAAGGCAGAAATGCCACTGATGTGCAGGGGGCTACATAACTGTAAAAAGATTAATTAGAAAAGAGTGAGGAGTACAAACTAGTTAGAAAGGAGCAATAGAAAGCTAAGAAAGCAGGTGCGATGACAGGTACATAGGTGGAGAGAAAGGGAAGGTTATACGGGGGTGGGGAGAGAGCTAGAGTCCAGTAGTTAGTAGATGAGGATTGACTTTCTGAAGAATCTGTTAAAGACACTTTTTTTCTTCCTCTTCCATACTTATTCTATTTCTCTTGTTGGATTTCAACTATATACAGAGAGTGAGAGTGAGAAAGAGGGAGAGAGAGAGAGAGAATTAATAAATATACGTAATAGGTTTGTTTCTTAGCAGATTGACATTATTTTCAGCATACGGTCTCCGCAGGTTCATAGACAGACGCTCTGGATATTACTCTGCTCACTCGTCAGAGGTATCGGCGCTTTACTATATATATAAAATATAGTTTTAAAGTATGAGATAAATTCATCAATATTAGGAAGTGATCGTACGTAAATATAAAGTAGACATTGAAGCCATTACCCTGAGGCGATAGTTTGTTTCAGATCATATATATATATATATATATATATATATATATATATATATATATATATATATATATAGCTTGGTGTTGTCGTAATGCTTACTTTACATAAAGTAAACACAAATACACACAAGAACACAAACACCCAACTCTGACCGAGAAAATAAACCCTCAAGCGGTCAAACAGAATAACACAGTAAAAAAAGTCAAGCCAATAAAAGAGGTCAACACATCAAAAAGAAGTCAACCAAAATGACAAGAATAAACCTCCTAAAAAGCTTTTAAGAGGACACCTATTCAACATAAATCAATGAAGCGAATACCCATTCACGCGTTCATTAAAAAGCAACAAAAAGCATTAAAAAGCACTTAAAAGAAACCAACTAACCAAACACTGGCAGAATAAGAATTAAAATAAAAATAAACAAAAAGAAAAAAAACGAACCAATCGCAAAAAAGGCCACTATCACAAAATACCAAATCATACCAAACTCTCTAATAAAAAATAAAAATTAAATAAAAAAATAAAAATGAGACACAGCAGCAAAAATGCAGCTCTGATGAATTTAGACATCATAAAGGTGTCTTTACAAAACTTCGAAGTGTGTGTGTGTGTGTGTGTGTGTGTGTGTGTGTGTGTGTGTGTGTGTGTGTGTGTGTGTGTGTGTGCGCGTGTGTCAATTTAAACAACCAACCTAAATTGAGAAAACTGAATAAAGAAACATTATGCTTCAGAACTTGTATCCCTTTTTTTCATCAAGCTATGTTTATTAGCTAAAATGATGGGAAAATGGATATTGCTTTGATAGATAGATAGATAGATAGATAGATAGATAGATAGATATGAAAACTCTATGAGATAGATAGATAGATAGATAGATAGATAGATAGATAGATAGATAGATAGATAGATATGAAAACTCTATGATAGATAGATAGATAGATAGATAGATAGATAGATAGATAGATATGAAAACTCTATGATAGATAGATAGATAGATAGATAGATAGATAGATAGATAGATATGAAAACTCTATGATAGATAGATAGATAGATAGATAGATAGATAGAGAGATAGATATATATGAAAACTCTATGATAGATAGATAGATAGATAGATAGATAGATAGATATGAAAACTCTATGATAGATAGATAGATAGATAGATAGATAGATAGATAGATATGAAAACTCTATGATAGATAGATAGATAGATAGATAGATAGATAGATAGATAGATATGAAAACTCTATGATAGATAGATAGATAGATAGATAGATAGATAGATAGATAGATAGATAGATAGATATGAAAACTCTATGATAGATAGATAGATAGATAGATAGATAGATAGATAGATAGATAGATATGAAAACTATGATAGATAGATAGATAGATAGATAGATAGATAGATAGATAGATAGATAGATATGAAAATAAAATGATATGATAGATAGATAGATAGATAGATAGATAGATAGATAGATAGATAGATTATTCTATTGTTCTTTAATGCAAGGCTCAAAGTAGAGCATTATGAATGTGGGTGTTGCAGGAAAGGTAAGTGTGCAATATGAGGATATGTAGGATATATAACGGTTGTACCATGACTTGAAGAAGTTCAGATTATCTAAGTTTATTTCTTACCAGACTGAAGTCATAAATTCCTTGATGCGGGCCATGATTTCTAAGTATGGTATCCGCCTGATGGTTGTTGCGAGGTTGAGACCCTTGTTCAGCACTGACTCCTCAGAGGCACTCAGCTGATGTTGACTGATGTTGACAACTGCCTTCACAGGTGAGTGATGGACCTCATGTGTTTTCTTCAGATCTTTTAACCTATTCAGTTTCCGTACTTGGCGGACCTTGACTGCGTCGAATTCTTGCCTGAAGGATTTGTCCAATTCGTGCTGGTTCCTTTTTTCGGTCTTCTTCATTAGTGTCCCTGCTGAGGAATGTTTCGAGCCTCTGGGAGATATCGTTATATAATTTCTGTGTTTATCCATCGGTTGTACGGCGTACTTTCTCGTTCCAGGGCGTGTCTCGCTTTTTCCGCGATCAGGCGGGCTCTCCTTGAATTGACAGCAATTCTCGGTGCTAAGCCTGCAGGGATGAGTCGTAGTTCCCTGTATTGGTATCGAAATGTCAGGTGGTTTGATATTCATGCTAGCTTCAGGTAGGACTTTTCTATTTGTCTCCATATTTTTGGTACATCGGGTCCGTAACGATCCTTTAGTATTTGTCTATATTTTTGAGATCAGGTAGTATTTACAGTATTTAAATTATTCGGATTATTGTCCTCATTTTTGTTGCCAAACTACGTAAATACGATTATATATATTTACTTACAATTTGAGAAACAACCTTTGCGTCGGGTAATAAAATCTGATCGCGCCAAATAAATTATTGCAAATATGTCCATAATGCAATATGGATGGGACTTATCAAAATCAAGTGTTTTCGTATTTACGTTGTTTGGCAAAAAAAGATGAGGACAATAGTCCGAATAATTTAAATACTGTAAATACTACCTGATCTCAAAAATATAATTATGTAGGAAGTATTTTATTAGAAGAGAGAAAGTGTGATACCGAAATTCAAAGGTGTATTAGAATAACTAAATATGTACTCGAAAAGTGATTTAAAAACACCTATATGGGTCATTTAATGCTAAAATTTACATATTTTGGATAAAATTGTATTGTATGTCGTCAACTACAGATAAAACATGGGTGGTCATTTTACTATACATATGTATGGTTTCAGAAATGTGGTTCTACAGAAGGATGCTGAGAATATCATGGACTGAGCACATGAGCAACGATGAGGTGCTGGAGAAGATGCAAACGAGAAAAAAAACATATTTAGCATCAAGAAGATACAGCTGAGGTTCCTGGGATATGTAATGAGAAAGGAGGGCCTGGAGAATTTAATACTCACAGGATGGATAGAAGGAAAGATAGACAGAGGAAAGTAACGTGAGGCATATATGATAGGCTTAAGGGTGGCAGAACAGGGTTTGGGAAACATACCAAGAGAAAAAATATTGAGAGCAGCAAGAGACAGGGTCAAGTAGATGTCTATGATCGCCTAACTTCTGAAGAAATAGAGGTGGTCATTATAATATATATATATATATATATATATATATGGTTGGTCATTAATTTTATATCTAAATGTATTACTGGTATTTTTATTAAAATATATATTTTTATATTTTCATAGTGTTTTGATTTTTTTTTTTTCGGGGGTTGACAGTTTGCCCATAGCTGTAACATCTGACAGGTGCTATCTTTCTGGGTCAGGGTGAACCTGGAAGCAATAGCAATTAAGAGGTAGTCTCCACGCTCTTGAATAACTTCCAATCTCGCGATCAGAGGCCTTGCTGCTGGATGTATTTTATCGTCATACCCAGGACTATCCACACAGGTAAAGAAGAGACGTGAGTCAGCAGAAATGCATTTCTACAGAAGGATGGCGAGAATAGTACGAAGAAAATGTGTAAACAACGATGACGATATAAACAGAACGGCAAAAATTGACTCATACTTAGAAACAGAAAAAGGCAATCTAGAAGATAACTTTTCTAAGGCAAGCAGTTATCTTTAATCATAGTTCATAGTTTATAGTTAATAATAGTGTATTAAAATTTAAAATATATAAATTTTAATACACTATGCATATATATATATTATTTTGGGAACAAGGAATTTATTGACAGTCCCTATGGCCCTTTTTATTTTAACTGTCACTCGCTAATTATTTACATGTGATTTTTCCGTCCATCGTTATAAGTATATATATTTATATGTATATTTATTTTAACCTGTCCCCCCACCACCACTTTTTGTTTGCTCTTCATTTTCGTTACTGTTCTTTTCGTTTGATTTATATTTCCAACGGTTTTCTTCTGATGAGATGTTGGACGAAAGGGCCTTAGGGACCGTCAATAAATTACTTGTTTTTAAATTAGTATACAAATTTTGTACCTCCAAACATTTTGGTTGAATATATATATATATATATATATATATATATATATATATATAAACAAGGACGAAGAATAAAATTAAAAAACGTTCAAAATATTAATTTAAAACAATAATCAATATAAAAATAGAGCAATGAATATTTATTATTAATTATTACGTGAAAACATGAAAAAACTACTACAAAAAATGTACAATTTTGTAGTAGTTTTTCACATGTTCTCACGTAATAATTAACAATATATATATATATATATATATATATATATATATATATATATATATATATATATGCTTGAACGCTATTTTAGGTTATGAAGATTGTTTTCAAGCTCGGTGTTCACCTCAGTGTCCACTTTCATACTTACCACCGTTCTCTGCCGGATATCTTATCGTAAGACAATATTTTATCGTAAACATGTGTATTGAAAATAATGTATACATACATTGTTTTCAGACAACTTTTGAAATACGTTATTAAAACTAAGAACGGAGGTGAAACTCCATAGGTTGTTATATCATTATCATTCTTTGATTCTTGAAAAAATAATAAGGCTTATATTTGAACAGAGATTTGTTGTCCAAAGATGATTTTTGTTATTTAAAGATTCAAGAATTCAGAATCATAGAGATAACAGTTTTCGAAAAGTAGAAATTTGATTATGCTCTTACTAAACTTTAGGATCTTGTTTGGAGATTTTCAGCTAGAACTCTGATATCGCCATTTTGCTGAATGTTTTTCCGAATACCATCTTAAGATATTTCTGTTTGTGAAACTGAATGGACAGATAAAGTCGATAGAATCAACTAAATATACGAAATATTTGTCTATATATCTGAGATAAGGTATTATAAATATTTACCTGATTTCATTGTTTACTCTATTGTCTTTATCTTTGTTGTCATATTCACGATATTTCAGCCAATGTACGCTCCGACTTTCATCAGGTGATTAAAATTTTAAACTCTTTATTTCGTTCACCGTGGTACTTTGTTCTTAAGGACACATGACCTAGTGGATAAAAGCTTTGGTTAGATTCAGAGACGTAACCTAAAGAGTTTTGACTTCAATACTTGGCTATAGTAGAAGGAAACAAAAAACTTAGTGAGTTGAGTTAAAGGGAGATAACTAATACTGAGACATCTGGAAGTGGCATGACTTCTGGAACTAGATCAATCTACCCCGGTGAACACAATAAAGTGTTAATTTCGAAATTCCCATCGCCTGAAGATATTCGTTGCTTACAACGGCTAAAAGATCGTGAATATTTTGAGGAGAACATTGTTGAACAGTATAAATAATGTAAATAATTACAATACCTCATCTTAGAAATATAGACGAACAATTTAAGTTTATTCACACCTGGGGAAGTTCAGACAGTCGAAAAGTGGGGATCAATACAACAAAGGTAGAATACTCGTCCGGATAATTTTGCAAGATGATATATGCCACGTTTCGCCCATGTCGGAGGAGTGCAGAAAAAAGCTAAGGATTAACAGTGCTTAAAATAGAATGGGTAAACTGATTGCAAATGACAAATATTAACTTCACAGCATGATCTTGTGCCAAACTAAGTTAAACGCCATATCATATTTCCAGTTATATAAGATACACTTTTCATCCTCCTAAAATTACTACGGAGACACGGTTAGCGTTTGAGGAAACGGAATACCGAGTTTGAATTCCAGTCGAATTCATTACATTCACTTACGTGGTAATACTCTTACACTTCTTCACCCTCTGTTATGGATAAAATAACAGGACAGATTAGGTTGTATAGTTTAAGTCGCAAGCAGTCTATGAAAAGTGGACTCTGTATTCAAAACCCATTTTTGCAAAGCTAGAAGAATGGAACTTCAAACAAACAAATTTTCCTCTGAGAGGAGGGGTGGGATAACATAAACTTCCCTGGTGCAAAATAAACCGGCAAGCCATTGCAATATTCTGCTTTGAATGTCACCATGAACCACAATTCCAGTAGAAGATAGTGGTTACCCAAGCAGCGTCAAATCAATGAAAATCGCCACGCATCATTTTACTCCAGGGAGGCAGGACTGTGGTTGACTTGATCTATTGCAAGAAATAGGGAAATACTTTTGGAAACAATTTTTCTGGATTAGTATTCATTATAACTTTCCATAACATTTTTCAGAACTGAAAAATATTGATTTTTAAAGTGATGTTATAAGTGGTGGTCAAGTTCATAATATAAATACAGTAGAAAATCGACCCCTGATTTCTTAAAGAGTTATCTGTTTAAAGTTTTATTTTTATATTATTTCATTGGTGGGGGTGCAAATGCCAAGTTCGAAACTGTACTTGCGTACTACGAACTGAAATAGAGAACATCGGCCATTCGAGATATGTCATGATAAAACAATTACAAAAGTCTAAATATCTGGGAAGTGTTTTTTAACAGAAGACAGAAAAACATGAGACCGAAATCCGTAGGCGCATTTGAATAGCAAAAGATACCTTGATTTCATCTGCAGGAATAGAAATATGTAACGTAACTGTCCAACAAATAAGTAATAACAAGAAAAAAGAAAGACAGGATGGGGCAAAAAGTAATCGCAAACAGTATATTCAAAGTAAATTAACATGCGAGACCCCATTGCCAAGATAAAGAAGCAAGAAAAATGCGAAATGGTCGAGTAATTAGGATACCGAAGTGAGCGCGGCTAAAGATGGACCCGGGTTCACCCAAGACGCCTGTGAACACGAGAAGCCGAAACGGAGAAAGAAAGAACCATATAGATTATGTAACTATCAACAAAAGATTCAGAAACGCGGGTCTATTCTGCAAAATACGGAATGTAAAACCATATTTTACTCTCTCCCTCCCTCCCTCCCTCTCCCTCTCTCTCTCTCTCTCTCTCTCTCTCTCTCTCTCTCTCTCTCTCTCTGCATAAGTGGCGGTTTTGATACCGGCTAAATGCCCTACTACAATGATTTTTTCCCTACTCCAGTTGACTTAGTGAATATTTAAAAATGCCTTCCGTGGGACAAACCTTACAAATCTCGCCAATACCAGATAAAACAGTAAAGGTGAGCAAGTAATGGGGACTTCATAAGCGACACACGCAGGATAATAAATGCAGGAGTGTTGTCGGGTTAATCTAAACTTATTTATAAATGGAACTTTGTCTCTGTGTGCGTGTGTCCGTTACCTATAGACACCAAAACAGCTGAACCGATTTTCTTAAAAGTTAACACAGTTATACTATAAGCGTCTGCGAGTGTTCTTAGCTAGGTTTTGTGTCGAGGTACCGCCGATAAATATCGAAAATCGATAATCGTGAAAATCGGGTTATAGAAGGAGTGGTCCGATTTTAATCAAATTTGATACACTCATAGACAAAGACATAAGAAATGATATTCAGAAGTTTCAAGATTTCAGTTCCTACAATAGTGCAGAAAATCGATAATATATATATATATATATATATATATATATATATATATATATATATATATATATATAAAAGGCAAGATGTTTGTGTTTGTGTCTGTTTATCTGTCTGTATGTCCTTTATACAAATCCACAATTTTTATCCGATTCTCACCAAACTTCACACAAATATTCTTTAGGTTGAGTCTGACCTCCAGGACCATGGATTAGTTTTAATGCTTTCATTACACCCAAGCAACGCCGGGCTATACTGCTAGTATTAGATAAAGAAAAATTGTTTTGGAATACTGCCAAATCTCAGACGGAATCCATCTATTTAATTTAAAAGGAAATTCCTTTAACATAACAATAAAATAGTCGGCAACTTAGGACTAAGATACCGAAAGGAGAGCAGTGAAAGAACCAGACTGATTATGTAACTATCTGCAAGAAATTCATAAACGCAAGTCTACTCTGCAAAAATATACCCAAGTACCGACTGCGGTAATGTGCTATATCAGTGTAAAACTATAGAAAATAAAGAAGACTCCAAAAATGCAATATTACAGACTCCTGAAAGTCCCAAGCTGCGATGAAATATATAAAAGCAGAGTTATAAATTAAGACAATATGAACAAGATACAAAATCTATGTTGAACATGCCAAGAGAAACACAAGTAACTTCAGCGATCGAAATTATCCCAAAGAAAACTAGACAAGAACGGAAAGAATCGGTGAGAGAAGAAATTCTAGAGATGATGAAAAAGTGACAATAATCAATGCCAAGGAATGGAAAAGAACACTGAACACTAAATACAGAAATTAAAAATGAATGTCAGCAGGCTAATGAAGAACGGGTCAATGAAAGATGAGTAGAAATAAATAGAATGAGCAATAGAACTACAGTAAGTATACAAAAGAATAAAAGAATTAACCAAATGAAAAGTATTTACATTATTCGGACTATTATCCTCACCTTTGTTGCAATTTGTACAATGTTTCGGCCCTTGTACGCTCCAGCCTTCTTCCGGGGCTAGGAATTTCGAACAGAACCCTTTATTACAATCAATGGGGTATATGAACTCCATTCCTTGCCTAGAGCCTCTTCTGGTAGCCATGAGTTATTTCCCTCTAACCCTGTAAGTTACTTGTTTACCACTATTGTAGCCTGATATTGAACTCACAGCTCTTTAGGTCAAGTCACAGGAACTAAATAACGTCTATATTCACTGAGCCATGTGTCCTTAAGGAGTTCATATACACCAGCGATTGTAATAAAGAGTTTGGTTCAAAATTCCTAGCACCTGAAGAAGGCCAGAGCGAACAGCACAACAACCGAAACGTTGTACAAATGGCAACAAAGATGAGGACAATAGTCCGAATGATGTAAATACTTTAAAAACTACCTCATCTCAGAACTATAGACAAATACTAAAATAAAAGGTGAACCAAACAGGTTCTATAGAATCAAAAGAAGCCTTACTGATAACAGAAATAGAAAAAAAACACGTGCGTTGTGGTGCAGTGGATATCGACTCGGAACGAGAAATCCGGGAGCCGAGTTCGAATTCCAGTAAAATTCCTTGCATTCACTTACGCGCAAATATTCTTGGGAAAGGTATTAATCCGTCACTTCCCTCCAGTTATGGGATAAATAACAGGACAGATTGGGTTCTATAGCCTTGGATGGCAACCAGTCTACCGCAGAAAGCAATGGCAACTTACTGCGGGATAATCTCCTCCCCAGTCAGTCATGTCCCTTTCGAGACATGATCGCCCAAGCGTGTATCGCGTATGGCACTTAACTGACTGACTCTAAAAGTAGAATGAATATGACAAAGAACTTTCTCATGCTGCGTGAGAGAAACCTTTGCTGGAAAATACATAAAGGCTAGAATTAATAAAAGATAAAGTGAGATCAGCACTGGAGAAAATCGAGAGGAATACAACGGCAAATCCTGACGAGATGGTATCAGAAATGCAGACAGCCGTAGACGAATTCCGCATCGACAATAATGGTTTCATAGTGGAGGATATTTCTAAATCCGTCTTTCTAACATTTCCTACAAGACCATGCGCAAAAGTAGGCGGACACTATTGGAAAAAAAAAAAAAAGGTTTAATGAGCCGCTTAACCAAAATAATGATTGGAATCCTGGTGAATAGAACTCGAAGCAGAATTAGAATTCAAATAGGACAAACAGTATGACTTTGTCAAGAACACCAGAAAAAGAAGAAAATCGATATACATAATCGATTAGAATGACATTACAGAGAGCAATACAAATGCATAAAGATGTACACTTATGTTTTATAGATTACACAAATGTTTTTGACACACAAAGGACGTACGTTGTGGTGCAGTGAATATCGGTTAGGAACGAGAAATATGGGAGCCGAGTTCGAATTCCAGTTGAATTCCTTGTATTCACTTACGCGCAAATACCCTTATTAAGTATTAATCCGTCACTTCTAACCAGTTATGGGTTAAACAGAACATATAGGGTTCTATAGCCTTGGCTGGCAACCAGTCTACCGCAGGAAGTAATGACAACCTACTGCGGGATACTGCCTAGTCAGTCATGTATCGAAAGAGACATGATCGCCCAAGCGTGTATCACGTATGGCATTTAACTGACTGACTGACGGCACAAAGATCTATTTGAACTGCTAGGAAAACTTGATTTATTTGAAAAAATGTTAGAACAATCCAGAATTTATGCTGGGAGAAATCTGCCAGCACACGGATAAAAAAACGAATTCGTGATATGTATTTTCCCCAGATTTATTCAACTTCTACGGCGGCGCCATCCTAAGGAAACTGGCGACCCTACCAAGATTTACTATCGATAGACGTTATCTTAACAATATAAGATCTGCAGGTGACACTTTGTTGATGGCTGACTCGGAAAGAAAACTACAGGACCACCTAGACAGTGTGGTCGAACAAAGCGAGAATAATAGACTAACACAACCTATTTGCAGGAAAAAAGAAAATTTGGTCATCAGCAAAGGAAAGACGAATTAAGAATTGGAGACTGTTAGGACGAATAAAAACATATTACAAGGAAATTATCCCTTTCCTGTTCCAAAACAGAGTACCACCCTTTTCACCTCTGAAATTGGGTCCACGCGTGTCACATGATCAACGCGACATTCAGGCGTGAGACGCACGACTCAACAGACTTGGTATATGGTCGTCAATGGTTACGAACACATGTATGTTCTCCTGCCCTAATGGTTGTGACACACAACCCGATAACTTGGGACCGATTCTGTATGTACCTATGTTGTAATGTTTCTCAGTGTAAAATAA
>JBBBDQ010002102.1:47500-75000 GCA_037127315.1 Ascarosepion bandense
TATGAAGTCGCTGAATCAAGAGTAGAGATGATAGAAAGGAAGTGTCCTGCGTAAACCACAAATTGGTTCGGTTTTTTAAGATGCATTAATAACTTATAGAAAGGGAATCCCACTGGAATTTCTAGTAACATCAATTGTGGAAAAGTACAAAGCTGGGAAAGTTAGGACGGTGATGATTCAGCGGATCGAGACATCAGGGACGTCCCAATCCGGAAGTGCATACGGGCAAGAAACAGAAGGTGGAGAAAGAAGTGGATAAAGAAAAGGTAGCTTTTGAGCACAGGGGTATGGTGGGAGCAGTCTAGACTGGAAGACATAGGGCGGGTAACAATAGCTTTATGATTTTCTGTCAGAGGACAGAGAAGGACAGAAGAGAAGCGCTTGTCACAGAGGTACGAAAAAAGGAACAGGAGAAGAGGCATACCATCTGGTGCAGTATGCTCAGCAGGAACAATGCTTGCAATGACAGGACTTAGTGGTTGAAAGGAAACTGTCTTAGAAAAAGTTGGAGGAATGGAAGACAGTCAGGACCAGCTTTCTGATTATACCTACTTATGATGTGTTACCGTCCCCAGCCAACCTTGTGAAGTGGAATGTGAAAGAGGAAGACAAATGCAATTGCGGACAGTACGGTACACTTAGGCATGCCCTATCAAGCCGCGAATTGAGTCTCAAAGAAGGAGACATGATCAGGTACTGCGGGTCATCATTGAAACACTGAGTGGATAATTGGAGTAGATCAATGGAGGGAAACTCCCAATAAAGGAAGTACTAGGGGAAATTAAATTTTACAAGACAAGGAAAGGGGTTGCCAAGCCAGTGAAAGGATGGAGTGCGAGGCGAGTGGACAAGAGATGGAAGGGAACATGATTGATACCGATCTTGATACGATGTTAATATTCCCAATAGTGGCGACCCTGCAGCGACCAGTCATCGTCATTTTAAATGAAGAAAGGAATGTTGTCTATCTGTTGAAGCTGATAGTCTCATGGAAGTCAAATCTTGATGTGGCAGAAGAGCGGTAAAACAAGCGATACGAGGGACTTGACAATGTATGTGAAGAGCAAGGGTGGACGGCAAATCATAGTCACCTCGGAGTTGGAGCTGGAGGATAAGTGGACAAGAGGCTACTGTAGCTCTTCAGGCATGAGACTGGCTTTACAGAAAAGGAAGAGAAACAGATGTAGGAAGAGGTGTAGAGGATGCAAAGAAAGTATCCCTTTGGAGTTGGCTCAAGGGGGACGATGGAAATTGGTTTGAGAATGCTCGTATAACAGGACAGTGAGGAGTTATCTGTGGAGCGCTAATAAATATCGAGTAAAAAGTTACACATCAACAACGTGGGGCTACAAAATCCAATGTTGAGTACCCCGCCGTGGCAAGAAAGCTGTCAGGAGGATAAACAGTGCCTTGGTCCTTCTCTGATGACCTCAAAAAATGCTGGATCCAGATGTAGAGTTGTTGACTGAAAAGCACTGTTTAGTTAAGTGTATGAGATAGATAGATAGATAGATAGATAGATAGATAGATAGATAGATAGATAGATAGATAGATAGATAGAATCTGTCTGGTTCTCTCTCTCACTATATGCATATATATATATATGTGTGTGTGTGTGTGTGTGTGTGTGTGTGAAGAGAGATAGAAATTGAAAGGAAAGGAACAAATGAAATGATAGATAGATCGATAGATAGATAGATAGATAGATATGATTAAACTGTGATAGATAGATAGATAGATAGATAGATAGATAGATATGAACAAACTGTGATAGATAGATAGATAGATAGATAGATAGATAGATAGATAGATAGATAGATAATGAACAAACTGTGATAGATAGATAGATAGATAGATAGATAGATAGATACTTTCCTTTCCTTTCCTGTTATCTCATTCCTCACGCATTTTCAAATCTCTTAATTCAGAAGAGTGAAAAAATCTATTAAAATTTAATCCTGAGTCATAAATTTTAAAAAATACGCAAGTCTATTCAAAAGTTCTCAGCCAGACGCAAAAATCCTTTCAATCAAATTCCAATGTTTTGGCATTTGGTCCGACTTTTGGAAGTGGGTCGGACCAATAACTTTCAGCACACGCACACACACACACACACACACACACACACACACACACACATATATATATATATATATATATATAAAGTGAATGTATTTGGTGCTTATATATAAGCATTAAGTATGTATGTGTATGAATGTACATATGAAATATTTTGATGTGTTCCCTGAGTATTCTGTAAAACTGCCAGTGGTCGCCATCCACTCGCAAATTATCGACAATCTACTAATCCTCGTCCGCTTTGTTGGGGGTTAAAAAAATTGTTAAAACATTAAATCCCCAGCACTAAAATCTTTCCCAGCACGTGACGTTTATAGCTGTTGCATAACTTGAAGAATATTTTTTTTTTTATTTAAGAAAAAAAGAAAATTAAATATAATCGGACTGTCCTGTAAGTATTCAGCCAACGTTCTTCCCTGCCAATTCTTTTAGTGGCATTGTTCAGGTTTTTTCGTTTATTTATTTTTGTTTTTTTGCTTTTTTTTCCCCTGGTTAGCTCGCTTAACCCAGATCAGTTTGCCCCCACCCCAAGTACATCATCATTGCAACTGATTGCTATTCCCAAAGTTAAAAATCTTCTTTTTAAAAGCAAGATTTTCAACTTGGATTGAGATTAAAGTAAACGCTATGAAGCAGATGACGGCTCTCACCGAAAATGGTCACTGGAGATTGTCGCAAATCTTAGAAGAAAAGGGCGCTGTGTTAAATCAGAGAGGTCCCTAATTTGATGACCACTAAGGCGCTGTTGCCCTACGTATAGAGCATCCCGGTTCACATGAAACAGCTACATAATACAGGCATATTACACTATTTCTATCATTTTAAATGCCGTGTCACGTCAGGGCGTAAGAGACTAGGACATTTCATTGATTATACTTCTTATCTCCGAATTGACACACTTTCTTTGGAGTAGGTAGTTTCCGTTGATCTTGGTTTGGAATTAAGATTTTTCCCTTTAGTCTGAATACTACCAAAGCTAGAGAGTTCAGTCTACCATACAATTTAATATACATCTGAATGGAGGGAAGAGACGAATTTATACTTTTCTCAAGTTCATTTGTACGAAAGTGAACGCTTTCTGTTTGATAATTTTTTTCACTCCAGACATCCATACTGTATGATAAATTTATAATTCTATACTATATAACAGCCATTTTTGGAATGATCTTTTATAAGATCTTCATATTAAATAAAACTCAACTGTATTAATACCTGAAACGCATAGAAATTGTTGCCAATGAGAACAATTGCTATGAAACATTGGTTAACAATTTAATGTCGAAGATATTCAAAAGTTTTCAAATATTGACCCCTTTTGTCCAAAAATATGTAAAGCGACACGCCGACTAAACCCTGTTGCCTCCGTCCTGCAAAAAGAAATTTTGTCATTCTTTTCCTACACTAACTCCTCGCATATATCTGTTAAAATCAATTACTGGCTATTTTCGATAAAATGCAGCCGTAACTTCTACTCCAATAGTTTCTTTCCTCACACTTCCCGACTGTGGAATTCTCTTCCACACGATTGCTTCCCCGACGGCTACAATCTCCAGGAGTTTAAATGTAAGGTCAATAGACACCTCCTAACACACTAACCTGCTCCCATTCTATCAAACACTCTTCCCATCTGCCCAACCCTCATCCTCGCTATCCTTACTCATCTGTCAACTTCCTCCTGACATTCCCTATGTCTAACCACTCCTTCTCTTTACCTTCCCCTATGTAGCCCCATGCGCAATAGTGGCAGTGGAATGCCTTGCTTGGGGTGAGATGATTAAAAAAAAAAATATCAAAAGCGTAAAATTCTCATACTCCACAAAACTCCAACGATATTTCCTCCAAAAATAAAATCACCACGCAGGCAATTTTTTTTATTAATTTTTTTCTTATTTTTATTTTTATTTATATCTTTTTTCTTAAGTAAATTCTGAAACTATATTCCTGGACTTCTTCCAGTTCTTAATCCTTTATTTTAACGATTTTTCTATAATTTGTGACTAAGCATTATTGTTGCTTTATTTCTGTGTTTCTTTTTTTAATTTACGCTGGGATCTTCTTTATTTTTTTTTTTTTTAATCATATCGCCCCGAGCAAGGCGGTAACGCCACTAATGTGCAGGGGGCTTCGTAGGGGTGAAAAGATTGGAAATGAGAAAGTCGGAAACCACATCCTAAACAAGGAAACAAGGGATGAGCCCTACACCTGTTCAATAGACGTGGGTGGGGTGTCAAACTGGGCGATAGTTTAGTCTATCTACTCCAATTGAAAAAAAGAAAAAAGAAAAGAGTGAAAAGATTGGAAAAGAGAAAGCCGGAAACCACATTCTAAACAGGGAACAAGAGATGAGCCTCTACATTTTATATTTCAACTTATCACCTGAAGAGGAACTGTTTTTTTCTGAAACATGAAAATTTTTGTGTAGTGATATTATGCTTTTATAAATCCTTGTAATAACAAAATTACAATATTAAGCTCTACTCTGTATCGAGCACTCTATATAAAAGTAAGTGTTTGAATAGAGAGTTTTTAATCTACGTGTTCTTTCACTTTTTGTAAATTAAATATCTGTTTGTGATTTAGCTTTGTGTTTTGGTAAATCATTTTCTTTTCTTTTGTTACAACTTCTAACACGTAACATAGACATTATGCGAAATGTGGACAATGGAATAATTTTTATACTATTTTATGTTCCATTAAGATGGATCGAAGTTAACAGTAGATAAAACAGTGTTATTAGTGAAATTTTATTGATTTTCACTATTCACGATTTCATGCAATTTAAGTCATGGCAATTGTGTGTAAAACAAAATATCGCCCAAATGTTCACCAAGGCTTCGGCGGCACATCTCCACTCGATAGTCAAACTTTTTGATGATTTCTCTGCATAGTTTCTCCTCGATCTCACCAATATGCCTTATTATTTCATCCTTCAGATGCTGAATTGTTATTGGTTTGTTGGCATGCACCTTACTTTTGAGATGACCCCTAAGGAAGAAATCTAAAAGATTCAATCGCATAATCGTAGTGGCAAATTGACATCATTGTTTCGAGAGATGACGTAGGAACTAATCTAAACTTATTTATCAATGAAACTTTGTCTGTGTGTGTGTCTGTGTGTGTGTGTGTGTCCGTTACCTATAGACTCTGAAACGGCTGAACCGATTTTCTTGAAAATTTACACAGTTGTATTATAAGCGTCTGTGAGTGTTCTTAGCTAGGTTTTGTGTCGAGGTACCCCCGATAAATATCAAAACTCGATAATCGAAAAAATCGGGTTATAGAAGGAGTGGTTCGATTTTAATCAAATTTGATACATTCATAGACAAAGACATAAAAAACAACATTCAGAAGTTTCAATGTTGCAGTTCTTACAATAGTGCAGAAAATCGATAATATATATATATATATATATATATATATATATATATATATATATAAAGCAAGATGTTTGAGTGTGTGTTTGTTTATCTGTCTGTATGTTTGTATTTTTTCAGCCCTTTTATTTTAGTTTTTGCTTCGGGTTTGGCTATAAGTAGGTATAATTGTAGTTCTTAGTCTCAGACATGATACTATTTACTCAGAGGGCTTATTTAGCCTTCAAAATTCAGTTTATGACGTAAAAAAAGTATTTGATATCGTTACCAGGAAATCAAAATTTGACTTATATCCATTCATTTTTCTTTCAGTCTACCTTTTCGCTTTAACTGGAAACAACTATTGCTTTTTAGTCTTTCGTGAAAGAGTCTGAGCTCCAAGACCATGGATTAGTTTTAAAGCTTTCATTACACCCGAGTAACGCCGGGCTATACTGCTAGTAATTTAATAAAGCCATAGTTGCATTGGCTGTGTGGCATGTCGACATCCATAGCATTTAATTTAAGCCATAATTACCATAACTCAAATAACATGATCAAATGGTGAAATCAATAAAATTTTACCAATAAGACTTCTTAATGGAACACCCTATATATCAGATAAAGAAAATTGGATATTAATCAGATTGTTCAAAAAGAAAAAACATTAATACCATTGTATACACCAACTTTGAAAAGTTAAATTAAATCATATTTCTGGTTTAAAATGACATCGGTACGGTCACAGGTGTACAGAATTTTAACTGCTCGATTTTCAGAAATGATTTCACTGTAAAAGTAGATGAAAGTGATGAATAAATATTCAAGTGTAGAAAAGATGGAATGCAGTAAGAAAAGATGAAAGACGAAATGATAGATAACTTTCCAGGAAAACCAAAAAATACATATTTGCAGATTATTCTCTAAAAAAGATTTGATTCTAGATAAAAATCCGTTCCTGGGTATGGCGGTAAACTGAATCCAGCCTCTGATTGGGAGGTTGTGAGAAGCATGGAACCACCTCTTAATTGCTGTTGTTCCCAGATCCAACCTAACCCGGAGTGGTAGCACCTGTTAGGGTCCCAGCTAGAATAGTTAATCCCCAAACTGGGGTCAAAACACTATGAAAGTATAAAAATACACTTTTATAGAAATATATGTATAAAAATAGACTTTTAAAGAAAAATATACATTTTTGAAGTGAAAATATTACCAACAATACATTTTTAAAGAAAAAAGTAATACCATAACACATTTTTGGAGGAAAAAATTATTTTTCAATACAAAACTAGAAGATATTTTCAGTTTTCTATAAAAAAAAATTAAGAACAAAATTTTTTTTATTAAAATCTGACTAAATCAACCTTCTCACTATAACCGAACATTAAAAAAGAACAACTCCACCTTTTTGGCATTAAGTACCCCACAGAGGTGTTGATATGCCGTTAAACAAAACTCAAACTCAAACTTATTTTAAAAGATATATTTACAAAAATGACAAAAAGATATTGTGAAATACTAAAGAGTAAATTTATTCAATAAAGTTTTCTGAACAGTTGCCTTGTTTAATTGGTGAATGCTGCCATAATCCTTGCCTTCGGTTTGTCTTTGGTGTTACAAAGAGTTTTGTTGAACACTCGCTTAACTACGCCTCATGCATAATAATCAAGGGAGTTGCTGTCTGGGAATTAGATGATCATATGCAAGGGGTGATGTGGTCGCAGAAATTTTCTAATAGCCATGACTAGATTCTCCTGCTTGAGTGGCATGGGACAGAGTCCTGGTTCCAGACACAGGGTCTTTGAGCAGCCACCCTAATTGACCCAGGGCAGAGTTACCTCCTTAAGGCACTTGATCTCGGTCTCCGTATTGTGTCTGAGGCCCTGTGGGAAGATGAAAGAGGCATAACGTTGTCATCACTAGCGATCACTCCAAACCCCTTCGTAATCACCATTTGATTCAACCAACTCTTTTCACATCCACTGCACAATCCTCAGATTGACACGCAAATACTTTAAAATATTCTCATTGGAGCTTTGGGCGGAAATGTCAAGCAGTACAGCATGCTGATTCTAAATTTTTGGCGGAGTGAAAATGCATTACGGTATTCATTTTATCACAGATGCTGCCCAACTGACCCTACTATACTGTGCTGTCGACAAAATCAAAAACAAGGATACATTAAGGACAATGAGCAGCCGGAGTTTGTTTCATGCTTAAACGTCATTTCCTATAGGAAGGTTGTGCTTAAGCATTTTTTGACGAACTGTTTTTTAAACAGCACTAATTACATCTCTCGTCTACACGTCTGCTTGCTTATCTATCTATCTATCTATCTATCTATCTATCTATCTATCTATCTATCATAGAGTTTTCATTATCTATCTATCTATCATATTCCATCCATACTTGTCATTTTTATCTATCTATCTATCTATCTATCTATCTATCTATCTATCTATCTATCTATCATAGAGTTTTCATTATCTATCTATCTATCATATTCCATCCATACTTGTCTTTTTATCTTTTTATCTATCTATCTATCTATCTATCTATCTATCTATCATAGAGTTTTCATTATCTATCTATCTATCTATCTATCTATCTATCTATCATATTCCATCCATACTTGTCATTTTTTATCTATCTATCTATCTATCTATCTATCTATCTATCTATCTATCTATCTATCATATTCCATCCATACTTTTCATTTTTTCATCTATCTATCTATCTATCTATCTATCTATCTATCTATCTATCTATCTATCTATTCCATCCATACTTGTCTTTTTTTATCTATCTATCTATCTATCTATCTATCTATCTATCTATCTATCTATCTATCTATCTATCAAAGAATAGCCAGAATCATTACTAGAATTTCCCCCTCTCGCGATGTTCAGACGACTGGAACACAACTGAAAAAAGAAATCCACTTCTTTCAGATGCGTTCTAGTTTTCTGAAGATCGTGAAAACGTGGAACTCTAGTAATGAATCGAGCTTTGCTTTGTTGAGTGCTTAGATCATCATTGACTTTGAGCTCTTTACTTTTGGGCTTTTTTTTTCTTTCCTTGTTCGGTAGTCTTTCTTGTCTTATATGTTAGGTCATCTGGCACGTTGTCTGTTGTTGATTGCTTTTTCTATAGTAGTATTAATAGTAATCGCAATATATATATATATATATAATTGCTACACAATTATATATATATATATATATATATATATATATATATATATAATTGCGTAGCAATCCATTTTTTATTCATGTTCCATTAAAGACGACTGATAAGGTACTGCGAATCAGATTTTTATTTAATTTTCTGGCATTCATATAAATGTTTCTTTCCTGGGCATAAAGTGTATGAAATTGTAAAAATCTTCTCTATATTCAATCGCTTTCGACTAGTCTGTTAGCCATTATTAATTATTTCTTTTTTAACTGAATATAGATAGATAGATAGATAGATAGATAGATAGATAGATAGATAGATAGATATGAACAAAAAACTGTGATAGATAGATAGATAGATAGATAGATAGATAGATAGATAGATAGGTGTGAGTTTGTAAGCCTGGGTTTCACGCTCTTGCGATCTTCTCTGACGATAAGTACCACGCATATATAATATATAATATTATAATATATATAACAAATTGCATATATATATGTATATACATTGATATTTATAATTATATACATACACTTTTCACACACACACACACACACACACACACACACACACACACACACACACACACACACATATATATATATATATATATTTCTAGAGTGATAGCAATTTCTAATCTTTTCAAAACACGGTCACCACATTGTGACCATATTACTAGTTGATATTATTGAATATTGTATTTATTTATTTCTATTACTAGTGCCTTCATTATTTTTAGCATCTTTATATTCAAATGAGGTTATCATACGTGAATTTTCTGCAGACGGAATTTGGTAGACTTCGCCGTGTATTTAAATGAGTCCCAATTGAGCTGTGGTCAGAACGGTGTAAAATGAGTTTTCTTGATAGGCATGTAATGGTATGTCTAATACAATTAATCATGAGTTTAGTTTGATTAGGTCCATTAAAGGACATTTGAATTTAGAATAATATTAGTTATCTGCAATTTAGTTTTTCAGGTTAGCTTTTGTTGTTGACGATGCTATTTGAACATTTGCCCATAGATGGGACCCTAACAGGTGTTACCACTCCGGGTCAGCGTGGACCTGGGAACAGCAGCAATTAAGAGATGGTTTCATGCTCCTCACAATCTCCTAATTAAAGGCCTTGCTGCCGGATGCAGTTTAACCTCATGCGCCAGGATCATTTTAAAATGAGATACAATTGTTATTTTTATTCTGCTTCATTTAGACGCCAATTTAACCATCTTTGTGTGTGTGTGTGTGTGTGTGTGTGTGTGTGTGTGTGTGTGTGTGTGTGTGTGTGTGTGTGTGTGTGTGCACGCGGGCGCTATTATGGAAGAATGCTATTACCTATGCTGTACTGCTTAGCATTTGCGCAGGAAGCTCTTATCCAAACATTTCAGAGTACTTGTGGAAAATCATGTTTGAGCAGACGAGATTTGAAATCTAGTTCAGTTCAAAAAACACTTCTTCTTCTTCTTCTTGCGATGTGTCTTTTCAGGATGTAGGCGATCATGGCTCTGTCTCTTATCGCTCTCAATGTTTTTTTCTGGTATCTCTAAGCCCCGCTTTGCCAACCATTTGCTCAGACCTAACAAGTACATCTTGCGCTTCTTTTCCCCCTCTCTCCTTCTCATTATCCGATGTGTGAATATTAAGTTCTCCAGGACCTCCTTCCTCATTACGTATCCCAGGAACCTCATTTGTCTCTCACTGATATTAAGTTCTAGCAGTATACCCCGGCGTAGCCCGGGTGTAATGAAAACTTTAAAACTAATCCATGGTCCTGGAACTCAAACTCTTTGGACGTTGGCACGAAAGACTAAAAAGCAATAGTTGCTTCTGATCAAAGCGAAACCTTAGATTAAAAGAAAATTGAATGGATATAAGTCAAATTTTGATTTTCGGTATCGATGTCAAATAATTTTCCGTCGCAAACTGAATTTTGAAGGCTAAATAAGTCCTCTGAGTAAATGGCATCATGGCTGAGACTAAGAACTACAATTATACCTACTTGGAGCCAAACCCGAAGCAAAAACCAAAATAAAAGGGCTGAAAACCTGATTTTGATCAGACCCGATAAAATATCGAGGTATCGATTTCCAATATCGGAGTCAAATAAACCATCCAAGAATAAACTAACCTTAGTAATTCCATGAAAACTTATCCTACCCATCGGTAGGAAAACTGGAAAAAATGAGCCATATTGATGGCTGAATATCGGTTTTTGATCAGATTCGATAGAACATCGGGGCTATCGATTTACAAAATCGGCGAAAATGAGTCATCTGAGAAAATCTACTTATGTTTGAGACTAAAAACTATAATTTTATCAAGTTAGAGCAAATTCTGTAGCAAGAACTACGATAAAAGGGCTGAAATCCTGATCTTGTTCAGACCTGATCGGATATCGGGGTATGGATTTCCGAAATCGGGGGAAAATCTGAAAAAATAAGTAATTCCCCATCTGACCGGAACCCTAAAGAATATTCGTGTGAAGTTTGGTGAGAATCGGATAAAAATTGTGAATTTGTATAAAGGACATACAGACTGACAGACAGAAAGACAAACAGACACACACACACACACACACACACACATCTTGCCTTATATATATATATATATATATATATGTGTGTGTGTGTGTGTGTGTGTGTGTGTGTGTGTAAATATATACAGATGAGTTTTCTTCTAGTTTGCATCCTTTCCAACACCTCATCGTTGCACATGTGCTTCGTCTATGGTATCCACAGCACCCTTCTTAAAAACCGAAAATTTGGTAATTCACAAAAACCTTGATTATTTTAATTCCAGCAAATCTAAACTTATTTATAAATGAAACTTTGTCTCTGTGTGTGTGTGTGTGTGTGTGTGTGTGTGTGTGTGTGTGTGTGTGTGTGTGTGTGTCTGTGTGTGTGTGTCCGTTACCTATAGACTCCGAAACGGATGAACCGATTTTCTTGAAAATTTACACAGAAGTTTTCGTAAGGATTCTTGTAAATTAAGTGTTAATAAATATATTTTTTTATAAGTGGCATATATATATATATATATATATATATATATATATACATTCTTCATCCATGTGCCTACATATACACCCACCCAGCTACACAGAGCTCTATTTACTTTCATACATGTACACATATACCTGCCAATCGATATATGACTCTGCTCTCACACACACACACACACACACACACACACACACACACAGAGGCGCTTATTCATATCCTAGAGGCTTTATTCTTATATATATATATATATATATATATATTCATGTACACACATATTAATACATACTACTATTTATATTTACCTGTATACACGTATATATGTATATGCCCATTCTCTTATAGATCCGCGCACGTACACAATAGATAAACACGCACACGCATACACTAACACAGATATAAACACACATGTAAACTATATGAATTATAAATAGAAAAAACAAATTTAATTATATATATATATGTCAGATTAAATAAATTGCAAACATTGTGTCTGTTTATTTTTAATAAAATTCATCATACTCACGGATAATCTTTCGCGTATTATAATTGAAAGATGCCAGAAATTTACAACAACTACATTAACAAGATGTCTTACATTACACTTGTCTGACCACTGGTCTGTTTCTAGATATCTACAGCAACATTCCTGTCGACATTCACAGTATAAAATTAATGATCCATGACACAACTATCCTACACCAAGGAAACAACAAAAGCAAACTACAGATTCTCGAGGCAATATTCATAAAAAAAACTTAAACCTTCAATTAATAGAATCAGCTATGTTCTGTAGTAATGTTCTAAAATCTTTGTATAAAGAACAGTTTTTCATGCATTAACAAATGCATGACCATAACATTACAACATATAAAAAAAATTCCATTTTGGTTAATTTTCACGTTCAAATGAACACTAAGTAATTTATCAACCATTATATTTGAAGAAGAAAACAAAATTACAGTAATTTTTAATGACACAGTTTATCGGTTATTTTTGTTACCGTAACTCACACACCTGAAGTTGATCTTGGAAGAAGATTAAAAGTACTTGGGTAAAAAACATGGAGAAATGAATGATAATAACATCTGTCAACGTTACAGTTCATTTCTGGCATACTTAAATTATAAGGCGCGAAAGATTATCCGTGAGTATGAACGGATTATAATAAAAATAAGCAGACACAATGTTTGCAATTTATTTAATCCCGACATGTCTAAAAAATATTCTGCCTAAACACACACACACACACACACACACACACACACACATATATATATATATATATATATATATAAAGGTCATTCCCGTATATGGTTTGTTGGGTGTATCTTATTTTAAATATATATATGCATATTATACATGCGCATATCATTATAGATATACATGTGAGCGCAAATGCATATATATATATCACGTTGAATACACCGGTTCTCGCTCGATCACCAAAGTTAAGCAACGTTGAGCCTTGTCAGTACTTAGATGGGTGACCGCTTGGGAATACCAGGTGCGTTATTGACGGATGTGCGTTGTGGTGTAGTGGATGTCGACTCGGAGGGGGAAATCGGTGAGCCGAGTTCCAATTCCAGTCGAACACTTTGCATTCACTTACGCACTGGTATCCTTGGGAAAGGTATTAATCCGCCCCTTCCCTCCAGTTATGGATTAAATAACTGAGGTCTGTTGTTCATGCGATCTGTGGCAGACTTCTGCACCGATTGTTTATCAGCAGTTCCAAAACGTGTGTATGGTGCTACATAAGTCTTCACCACTTTAAACAATTCTTTGTGTGGCAGTCTAACTGAGTTAGACACTCATACGTCGAAATCGACGGGAGAGTCGAAAATAATAATAATAATAATAATAATATATATATATATATATATATATATGTGTGTGTGTGTGTGTGTGTGTGTGTGTGTGTGTGTGTGTGTATATACTGAAGTATATAGATTCTGATATCAGTAAACTCTAAGTAGGTGATTCTTTTTCTCTCCACGAACTTATATGCCACCCAGTGTATCATTGTTTTTGGTTTTTCTTAGTGAATCCTGTTCTATGCAGACAAGACTGGCATTTTCTAAATCAAAACTGTAAAATGTATGACAGCGAACCACCAGCACGTTATGCAGAATATCTTATAGACTTTTTTTTCTTTTTTAGGTTTCTGGCTGTTTCGCCGATATGCATCACTGCGCATTTTGTACGGTTTATTTTGTATATCCCTGCCTCTGTCCTGTTGTTGTTATCTCTTTTGATATTTACTATATCTCGTGTTGTTTTAGAGGCTGTTTTGATGAATTTTATGTCAAGGTTGGACAGGTTTTTTTCAATGGTGGCTGTTATGGGTGGGTAGGATCATGCATTTGATTTCGTTATGGCTGTTGGGATTATTATTATTTGTTGTTTTTTTTTTCTTCTGTGGCTTTGCGTTTGGCATTTTGCATAACAAGAATCTATTGAACTCAACAGGATAAAAAAATTAATCATTCAACTGATTATGAAATATTTGAGCGTACATACTTTGCTCGGATATTTAACATCAGTCATTTTATCACAAAAAAAAACACGTACAGACACTCATACACACCGCATAAACACATGCACTCATAAAGGCACACATACATATGTATAAGCATATATGATGTATGTATGTATGTATGTATGTATGTATGTATGTATGCATGTATGTATGTATGTATGTATGTAGATAAGCAGGTACATTTCCCTCAAAAAGTATTGAAACGGCAAAGCCAATTCTTTTGTTTTCGTTGATCACTGAAGATATTTGGGTTTAATATCAGAAGATGAATATGAGACAAGAGATCAGAATTTCAGTTTTATTTCCTGGTATTTACATTTAGATGTTTTAAACCTAGGATATACCAACTTTTGTTTGAGCCCATTAATTTTTCAAGTGAGCAAAACTGTTGTAACATGTGACTGACGGGTGTTTCTTGTTGCCCAGGTGTTGCTTTTTAGATTGATTGCTTAAACATTAAATAGCTCATAATGACTACTCTTGGTCTTAGCCTTGGGTTATATCTGTAAATACTGCATTTGTTATTAAAAATATAAGTAAATATGAAGACTAGAGTGCTGTCAATGAGAGAGAGAGAGAAGCAAACCATTTTGAAGGAAAATCGATTAAAGGTAATGAACAAGTATTAGGCATAGCCACTGCAACAAATTGGAATGTCTTGTTAAAGAAGGAAGCTAGTGTTGTACTGAGCAGTAGACATAGAACATATCATATATCCATTAGCCAAAGCGGATGAGAAGATTTCAAGAGAAAACCCTAAAAACCTTTGTATGTGCGTGATGGTACAGTGTATATCGGCCCAGAACTAGAAATCGGCGAGCCGAGTTCGAATTCCTGTTGAATTCCTTGCATTCACTTACGCGCAAATACTCTTGGAAAAAGTATTAATCCGTTTCTTCCCTCCAGTTATGGGTTAAATAACAGGACAGATTGGTTTTTATAGCCTTGGTCGGCAAACAGTCTACCGCAGAAAGTAATGGCAACCTACTGCTGGATAATGTTCTCCCCAGTCAGTCATGTCTCGAAAGAGACATGATCGTTCAGGCGTGTATCACGGATGACACTTAACTGACTGAATTTCTTTTTGAATAAAAAGATTTATCAAGATTTTTCCATTGCCTGAACAGCGGCGCTCAAAAATACTTGAGGTATCATTAAAATACCTATTAATTCATAGATTTTGCTTCGATATTTTTTTAAATATAGAAATTATCTTTTTTTCTTTTTTAAACAACGCACAGGATGTGCGTTGTGGTACAGTGGATATCAGCTCGTAACGAGAAACCGGGGAGTCAAGTTCGAATTCCAGTTGAAGCCATTGTATTCACTTACGCGCACATACCCTTGGGAAAGGTATTAATCCGCCTCTTCCTTCCAGTTATGGGTTAAATAGCTGGACAGATTGGGTTCTATAGCCTTGGTCGGCAACCAGTCTACCGCAGAAAGCAATGGCAACCTACTGCGGGATAATCTTCTGCCCAGTCAGTCATGTCTCTTTCGAGACATGATCGCCCAAGCGTGTATCACGTATGGCACTTAACTGACTGACTGACCTTTCAGTTAGGGCATAAGCTGATATAAGTCGGATGTTACAGCCACGAACTACAATGTCAGCAGCTATCTTATCTATTGCAGCATCTGATTGCGTAATGAAATTCCAACCCAACGGAATCAAAGCTAAATCAAGATTTTCTTGCTCACAGACATTATCATTCTTCTAAAAGGAAGTGCACACCGAAATTTTCTGGCAGCAGAACCCCTGATCGAGAGTTTGGAGGTTTTGACTTAACCCTTAATTGCTTTTGTTCGTAGACCATTCCGAACCGAGCTGTTAAAATCCCAGCTTTGGGTAAATAGAGTTTTATTTAATTTAATTTTTTTCCTCATTTTTTTTTTTTTTTTTTTTGTGATTTGGTAAGTACATAAATACACTGTGACAAAATACCAGCAATACTTTTTATAAAAATTATGACCAATAATAACGCATTTTATAGCAGAATTTTATAGGAAAATTACTGTGGTATTGTCCATTTTTTCCAATAATAAATATATTCAGAACTTGTATTGAGAGTTCATTAACGCTTACATTTAAGCCAATACGAAATCTCTCTAACAATTCTACTACAATTTCATGAACTATCGTTGTTAACCATTTTGTTAATGGCTAATCTAAACTATCCAGGGTTGTGCGATGTGGTGCAGTGGATATCGACTCGGAACGACAAACCGGGGAGCCGAATTCGAGTTCCAGTTGAACCCCTTATATTCATTTACACACAAATACCCTTGGAAAAGGTATTGATCCGTCTCTTCCTTCCAGTTATGGGTTAAATAATAGTACTGATTGGGTTCTATAGCATTGGCTGGCAACCAGTCTACCGCAAAAAGCAATGGCAACCTACTGCGGGATAATCTTCTGCTTAGTCAGTCATGTCTCTTTTGAGACATGATCGCTCAGCACGTGTATCATTTATGGCACTCAAATGACTGAATCTATCAAGAAGAAACTTTTAATTGACCTCAATGTCGTACTAGAATATCGTCACATAAAAATAACTTTCATAAACTTCTTAAGTATCTACTTCGACAAAAGTTCTAATAAGCTGCACAACTTCACGAGATATGCCAAGTTTTGGGGCATTTCGCTGACCAACTACCTACAAAGTAGCTGTCAAAACATTGAACAGGATCTACATAAAAAAGAAGAGAAATGAAATGGTTTCTAGACACTGGTTACGAGGCATCAACTGACCTGAGATTCAATCGACGGATTCTATCTAGACTTAGTAAAACTAAGTAAAACCTGTTCATTTGCTTCGCTATCAGCGGAACAATATCAAGCTGAATTGATACGAGATGTCTTTATATACGTGCTTCGGTCCACGGATATCAGATAAAGATATCCTTCATACTCGAAAATAGCAACCTAACGATACAGCAGGTCTATGACCAGGCATTTGTACCACGTTTAGCTAAAAATGCTAAAAGCCACGATACAAATGCAGTAATGTCATGTCGGAAACCTCTTCCCCTATTTTTGGCCCCTGCCATCGGATAAGAAACTGGTTTATACAAAAAGAATACAGCATTAATTCAACACTCATTTTTTCTTTTTTCTTTTTTTTTTTTAGCAAAAGCAAGGACCATGCAAGGACATTATGCCCCGCTATAAGGGACAAATATTATACATGCAGAAAGCAGCAGCATTGGGCTAAAGTTTGTAGAAGTACAAAGGGAAGTGAAACGGTAACTAGTTTTGCAATAATATATACATTTAACTGTCTATCAACTAACAACGTTAGAAATCATGGCTAACGAACAGCCATTAAAAGAGTTGATTGATAAAGGAATCCCAAAAACTCCATTAATGCAAGCATTCATGGAGAAAATTCATGGAGAACCTATCCATGCATAAACAAAGTAGAGATGACTTGCTCATCTCTTTTTATACAACTACTTGAATACAGTTTGATTAACCAAAAAACAATGGTACTTTATAGCAAGGAGTAAGATGTCTGTTAATGAAGAATTAATGTCACGAGCTAATATTAGGACACAAATTCTTGCATCAATATTCATTAGTAAAAATTACCTCTCCGAGGCTCAAAGCAACCCTATAAAGTCTGCGGCCTAGCAACCATGAGAATGCCATACCCAAAACTTTTCAAAAATCTAACACGCGATTATGAATCGGTACTTACTAAATCTAGGTGACATACGGAGGAACATAAATTATTTGTCCATATTGACGTTACTCATATATTGAAGGAATGTATAAATGAACGAAGTCCTTCTGAAAACAGGAAAAGCGAATGATAATCGACTAGGCCAAAAAAATAAATGGTTTTCTTTGCTTGATATCTACCCTCTGCCAAGAATATATGAGGTGAGAGAAATATAGCCAAAAACAGAGTATCTGGTACGCTGAACCTCAAACATGCCTATTATCAGGCTCAGCGATAAACCATATACGGGCTATGAGGTTAGCAGCAAACTCTATCAATTTTGCAGACTACCGTTTGGCATAACTAATGCTACTAGAACGTTGATATGCACAGCCACTAACCCAACACCTCATGAACAATTTCTCCCGTTTCAAAGAAGTTCGACTGGCTCTCGAAACCGGGAATGATATGACTAAATAAAACGAACCAAAGAGCTACTAGATGCCAACTTTCAGTACGTGCGTGTACGTTACCCGCAAACACAGTCTCACTAACAGACTTGGTGCCAGCTGGGATCAAATCGGGACCCACAGGTGTAAACAAAAACTGTCCCCAGAATGCTTCAACTGATTTTGAAGAGAGGCAGAGTCATGTACGCCTTCTGAAGATTATGATGAACCCTTGAGCTCTGATCCCTCGACTGGTGTCGAATTGATTTTTCAGAAGAGAGCACACCCACCTACCGATGTTTCAGAAGACGAGAAAGTCACTCGTAAACTATGCAAACGCAACAGGATTGAATGCAGTGCAAGCGAGAACGAGTAAGAACCTCGTCATGCTTCTAGCAATCCGCCACGGCATCGCAGACAACAAAGAATGTCTACTCGGTTCAAGGAGTTCTTTCCTTTGTAGAAATAAGGCAGAGGAGAATGTGGTATAATCATTTCTCCCGTTAATGAATCTGTTATGAATATTCATATTTAGAAGAACTCTACTTGTATTCAGAGTTCTTTAAGGAAGTATAACAAAATACTGTAAGCAAGCTTGAAATACAGTGTATGTCATTTAGCTGAAGTCTAAACAACTTTTTTTCGAAGAGTTAAACGTGTTGGATTTTGGGCCAAAGAAAGTGTTTTTTTTTGTGGGGAATTTTACTGCACTACTTTATTTTAAAAAATCTGCAACAGAAGCACACGGGATTCTTGTTGTGATTTACAGTAACTATGCTTTGTTGAAAACAACATGAAGAGATTGGTTTAAATGCTTCAAAAATAATGATTTTTATAGTGATGCTCTGACGCACCAAAAAGTTTGAAGACGTAGAATTGGAGGCATTACATCTTGAAGACTGATGTCAGGCGAAAGCTGAACTTGCAGAATAACTAAGAGTTGATCACATTGTTGGTGCCGTACGGGTTGAATCCGAGAGACGTCGTGTTTTTCATATCGTTAAACATGTCCGATTTCGTGCCAAAGAAAGTATAATTGCGGTGACATTTTTTTTTTTTTTTTGCTCAACGTCATTCAGAAGAAATCTGCAATTGAAGTACACTGACTTCTTGTTGAGACTTACGGCGACCGTGCTCTGTCGGAAACAACGTGCAGAGATCGGTTTAGACGCTTCAAAAATAATGATTTTGATGTTGAAGGCAAAGAACGCTCTGGGGCACCGAAAATGTTTGAAGATGAAAAATTAGAGGCATTACTTCATAAAGACTTATGTCAGGCGCAAGCTGAACTTGTAGCATCATTAAGAGTTGATCACATAACAGTTTTGAAACGTTTGAAAGCATTAGGAATGATTCAAAAGCAAGGACATTGGGGGCCGTACGAGTTGAGTACGAGAGAAGGCGAATGTGAACAGCTGCTTCAACAGCAGAAAAAGAAAAGTGGATACACTAGATAACTCTAAGCATAGAAGATCGTGGGGTAAGCCCATCCATGCATCACCATCTGCGGCAAAGCTGAATATCCATGCTTTGAAGCTTCTGCCCTGAATTTGGTGAGATCAACTAGATATAGTTTATCATGATCTTCTAAAACGACCGAAATCATCACGGAAGATCATTATAAACTACAATTAATGCGTTTGGGCCGAGCATTGAAGAAAAAAATTGCTGCTGTACGAGCAGAGACAAGACAAGAGAAAGTGATTTTGCAAGCGGGTGAAAACCTACTTGGAAACGCTTAAATGAGAAGTTTTACCCCATCTGCAGTATTCACCAGACATGTTCCGATCGATGAGACATGGCCTGGCTGAGCAGAACTTTCATTCTTATAAAGACGCCAAAAAAAGGGGCTACTCGTGGTAAGATTCAAAAGTCGTGTCCTTTTTCCGACTTTGAATTTAAACGCTGCTAGAAAGATGCGAAAAAGTAGTGGCCAGCGATGAACAATACTTTCAGTGACGTATTTCTTACTAAATTTGTAAATACAACATTCATCATCATCATCATTTATCCATCACACCCAATGGTGCATAGGGCAGCAACTTTTTGTTGCTGTTTCTGTAACAAACTGTTTTTTACGGGGCAAGGTTGTTAGCTCTGCACCCAACCCCAAACATGGAGGACCATTCTTGGTCCTTACGTTTACAGCAACTGGTATTCCCAAATGGTTACCTATTTAAATACTGACCAGGCTCGATGTTGCTTAACTTCGGTGATCGGACGGGAACCGGTGTATTCAACACGATATAGCCGTAGACAATACAACATTACTTTTCATTAAAAATCAGCGAGAACTTATACATGGTCCTAGTTATTGTTGATAGATTATGTTGCTGACTAGCCATTTCCTTACCAGTAGAAGACTTTCCTACTCGGTCTGGTGTGTCATCAAAGAACGAATAATTTGGCAACCTGTATGTAGTGATGTGCGTTGTGGTGCAGTGTATATCGACTCGGAACAAGAAATCAGGGAGCCGAGTTCGAATTCCAGTTGAATTCGTACCATTCACTTACGAGCAAATATCCTTATGAACGGTATTAATCCGTCTCTTCTCTCCAGTTGTAGATTAAATAACAGAATAGATTGGATTCTATATCCTTGGCTGGCAACCAATCTACCGCAGAAAGTAATGGCAACCTACTGCGGGATAATCTTCTGCCCAGTCAGTTATTTATTTTTTGAGACATGATCGCCCAAAGTGTGTATCACTTATGGCACTTAACTGACTGACTGACTGTCTGTATGAAGGAAGATGCGTATTCAGTTACATTTTTAGATGTTAATAAGCTGCTAACTAAAAATTTCCTTAATAGTGGCAGACCTTCACACTCGGTTTGGTCTATTATCGTGTAACGCGTTACTTGATGACCAGCAAGACGGAAGATCCGATATTCACTTAGATTTTCAAGCATTGTCAAGACATCAATAATGTCGGTTTTATAGCAGTTCAATTCTCTCAGTTTGATGGATGTTGAGATTTACATACCCATTTTGCTCAGGGTCCTTGACAAAATACAACGGAGAATCTGTAGTGTGATCGATGCCGACTTGGCAACCCGGCTGCAGTCACTCTCTCACCAGTGTGATGTGGCTTCCCTATGCCTCTTCTATAGATACTTTCACGGCTTCTGCTCTGATGAACTTAGATCACTGGTGCCTCCTATGTATGACTTTGCAAGAGATACTAGATTAGCAACTAGGTCCCATCCTTTTACAGTGAAATAAAATGTAACCACAATTTCTACTCTAACAGCTTCTTTTCTTGCACTTCCCGCCTGTGGAATTCGCTTCCATATACTTGCTTCCCCGACAGCTACAATCTTCAGGAATTTAAATGTAAGGTCAATAGACATCTATCACGCTAACTCGCATCCATTCCCTCAAAGACTCTACCCATTTACCCAACCCCCATCCTCGGTATCCGCATCCGTCTACCACCCTTCTTCCGACATTTCCTAAAACTAAACACTCTTTCTCATCACTTTCCCCTATGAACCCCCTATAAATTTTACAGAGTTCTTCCTAGGCAAGGAGAAATGAAGCATCACAACTAATAAAAGATATTAAGTATATTTGCTAAACAGTTTCATAGAAAATAATGAAAAGATCTACACTTTAATTTTAGAATTCAAAAGGAACTCTTAGTACTGATAGGCACGAATATATAGAGATATTAAAACAAATAACTCTTCAACTAGTTTCAGAGAATTCCGAATATTAAAAAATATGCTGTGGGGATTAATTGATCAGTTAAGTGCCATACGTAAAACACGCTTGGGCGATCATGTCTCTAAAGATGACTGGACAGAAGATTATCCCGCAGTAGGTTGTCATTGATTTCTGCAGTAGACTGATTGCCAGTCAAGGCTATAGAACTAAATCTGTTCTATTATTTAACCCATAACTGGAAGAAAGAGACGGATTTATACCTCTCCCAAGGGTATTTGCGCGTAAGTGAATGCAATGAATTCAACTGGAATTCGAACTTGGCTCCTCGATTTCTCGTTCCGAGCCGATATCCACTGGACCACAACGCACATCCCTAGTGAGATTAATTGATAACCATCCTAAAAGTGGGTTTCAAAAAAACTTTTTAGAAATTTAAAGATACTTACCTTGAGTATAGACGAATCAATAGTTATATTAAAGCAGTTATAAAATCACAATATTTCTTCTTCTTCTTCTTTTTCATGTGCCGTGTCCTTTCAGGACGTAGGCGATCATGGACTTCTACTTGGTTCTGTCTCTTGTCGCTCTCAATAGTTTTCTCTTGGTACCTCTCCTAATCCCGCCCCACCATCTGTTTGCTCAAAACTAACAAGTACGTCTCGCGTTGCTTTCCCCTGTCTCTCCTTCACTTTATCCGATATGTGAGTATTAAATTCTCCAGGCCCTTCTTCCTTATTACGTGTCCCAGGAACCTCATTTGCCTCGTCTTGATATCAAACATGAGTTTTCTTCTCGTTTGCATCCTCTCCATCACCTCATCGTTCCACACGTTATCCGTCCATGGTATCTTCAGCATCCTTCTACAAAACCACATTTCTGCTACCTCAAGCCTTTCGTTTATTCTTGATGAGATCATCCAACATTCACTTCCATATAGAATGACAGATATCACATAGCAATCCATCACTCTTTTCTTTGCTTCTAGTGAGATCTTCCTGTCTTTCAGTACTCGGACTAGCTTCTGAAATGCGTCTTTGGCTATGCCAATGCGTCTTTGGATCTCACTGTCGTACTTTCTATCCTCTGTCAAAATAGACGAAATTTTGGTTGGTTGCAGAGAACACGATTTAAAATAAGTAAACAAATACATATAAGTACGTTAATAAATTAACAACGGGAGCCTTACTATCAAATCAGTATTTATCATGCAAATAAATATTTTTCAATTTAATCTCTTCTCTTGTTAATGCGCCAAACTTAATTTTTTCTTAATAGATAACATATATCAAACGTTATACAGGGAAATTTTCGTAGCAAGCCATTGACTAATTAACTTATAATACGCATATACATATTCATATGGTGGGCTATTCGTAAGTTCGGGTAATTTCACAATGTATGTTTTTTTCTTCTTCTTTGTGTCGCCTCTCTTCAGGACGTAGGCGATCATAGCCTTCCACATCTCCCTATCTTTTATCGCTCTTAATACCCCTTCTTCTGTTATCTTACTTAATTCCAACTCCACCATCCCTCTGCTCAAGTCCATCAAGTATGTCATGCATTGCTTTCCCTTGTCTCACTTCCCCTTTATCTGTCTTGTGAGGATCAGGTTCTCCAAGTCCTCTTTCCTGATTCAGTCAGTTAAGTGCCATACGTGATACACGCTTGGACGATCATGTCTCAAGAGAGACATGAGTGACTGGGCAGAAGATTATCCCGCAGTAGGTTACCATTAATTTCTGCGGTAGACTGGTTGCCGACCAAGGCTATAGAACCCAATCTTTCCTATTATTTAACTCATAACTGCAAGAAGAGATAAATTATATTACATTATTATATTAAGTATAATTAGTGGGGGATTAGTTTATTACTTCATAACAATAGAAAACTGATCCCCTACTTTATGCCCAGTAGAATTTTTAATTGTTTCCAACTATTATATTCAGTCAGTCAGTTAAGGGCCATATGTGATACATGCTTTGGTCGATCATGTCTCAAGAGAGACATGAGTGACTGGGCAGAAGAATATCCCGCAGTAGGTTACCATTACTTTCTGCGGTAGACTGGTTGCCGATCAAGGCTATAAAACCCAATCTATCCTGTTAACTCATGACTGGAGGAAAGAGACGGATTAATATCTTTCCCGATGGTATTTTCGCGGAAGTGAATGCAAGGAATTCAACTGGAATTCGAACTCGGCTCGCAGATTTATTGTTCCAAGCCGATATCCACTGTACCACAAAAACTTCTTTTCATGATGTTAAATATCAGTTTTCTTCTTTTGGCCATCCTCTCCAAAACCTCGTCGTCGCTCGCGTATTCGGTTCATGGCATCCTCAGCATCATTCTGTCGAAACACATTTCGGTTGATCCAAGTCTTTCCTTTGTCTTTGATGAGATTGTCCTGTATTCGCTGCCATATTGAAGGACAGACATCACACAGCAATCTCTTCTTTGTTTCCAGCGAAAATTTCCTGTCTCTTAATACGCCACTCAGCTTCTGGAATGCATACTTGGCCATGGCAATTCGCCTTCGGATCTTTGTATTACACTTTCCGTCCTCTGTTAAAACTCGTTACGGGTACTTAAACTAAAAGATCGTTTCCTCTGTCTCCATCAAATATTTGTAGATCATCACGCTGAAAATGGGCACTGCTCCAAATATGTAACAGAAAAAATTAACATTCGGCTTATGCTTAATTGTTAAAATTTGCATATCACAGCCTGATCATATCTATTTATCTAATATATGGATGCTAACAATATATATTTTTCTATCTCCATTTGATTACATATCTCTCTTTTAAAATATATATATATATATATATATATATATATATATATATATTCTAAACATATGCTGTTGAATATAAGAGACAATGAATGTCTATTATGTTTAATCATGAACCGTTCTAAACGTCGTATTTTTGCTTTAATTTCAGTTGAAAATAAAGACAAACATTCTCCACCATTTGGATAATTATTTATTGATTTTCTTCTAAGCTTTCGGCTCACTTCAGAGAGGTTGTTTAAACTGAAATATTAAGCATTAAGCAAACACTAGTCAGTAATGGATTTCCTAACTCCGTTATTAATCAACAAATTAAAATGTATCTCAACAAAATTAACAATAGCTCTAACAATAATGATAATATTAATAATAATGGTTTACATCAAAATAAACATAACACTATTAACTTATACTATTGCAACCAAATACATAATAATTATAAACAAGATGAAAAAACTCTCAAAAACATAATACGTAGAAATGTTAAACCAGTGGAAAGTAATAATGAAATTAAACTCATTATATATTATAAAAAGTTTAAAACAACTGACCTCATAGTCTATAATAACCCAACAAGCACTCAACTAAATTCTCTACAAAAAACCAATGTAGTGTACCAATTTACATGCCCATTCAGAGATTGTATCTCTGATACTAATAAAAAACCTAGTACATACACTCCCGTTCAAAAATTTAAGACCACTTAAAAATCTTTAAAAATACTTTTTTTTTATGAATAGATTTTAAACTCCTACCACTTAAGGTTACCAATACTACAATCTAAAAGGTTATGGAAACAAAAAGCTACATTCCAAACATTTTATTTAGAAATTTACATTTTTATAAAATGAGGCGATTTACGCATGACCAAAATTATAAGACCAGGGGTATAAATTGTTAGATCTATGGTAATTCCAATGTTTTTAGTTCAGTTAGAGATTAGCAATCACTGCGTAAAGGTGTTACCATGCCTAAAGCAAGCAAACTTACCAAAGTTGAGCGTTCTCGAATTCTAGAATTCCATAAGCAAGGTTTGTCACAGCGGGCGATCGCAGCTAAGGTAAATCACAGTAAAACAGTGATTTGCAACTTTCTAAAGAACAGTGAGAATTATGGAAAAGCAAAATCCTCTGGTAGGCCCAAAAAAATTTCTCCTGCATTGAGTAAGAGAAAAAAACGGGTTGTTATGAAAGAGGAGGGACTTTCTTCTAGTCAAATTAAGGCAGTCACAGATGCTGATTGCAGTCCTGTGACCATCAGACGACACTTATGACAAAAAGGCATGGTAAATAAAAAGCGTAAACAAATTCCTCAGCTGCTTCCACGTCACAAGGTGGACCGCTTAAAGTTTGGTTGTGAAGACCAAACATGGGACGTTGAGAAGTGGAAGGAAGTCCTGTTTTCTGATGAGAAAAAATTCAATCTAGATGGTCCTGGTGGCTTCCAACGATATTGGCATAACAAAAACATGCCTCCTGAAATTTTCTCCACATGTCATTGTAGTGGAGGGTCCCTAATGGTATGGGGTACCTTTTCTTACAGAGGGACGATGGAGCTCCAGGTGGTGCAGGGTTGTCAAACACCGGCTGGTTATGTTAGCATGCTACAAAAAGCATCATTGATGATGGAGGGCCATCGTTTGTGTGTGGATGGATGGTTATTCCAACAGAATAATGCTGCAATCCACGCTGCAAGACGGACCTTGACTTTTCTACAAGAAAATAGATCCATCTCTTGGGACATCCTGCATGCTCACCAGACTTGAATCCAATTGAAAATGTTTGAGGATGGATGACAAGAGATGTTTATCGAAATGGCAAACAATATTCAACAAAAAATGAACTTCGTGAAGCCATCTTCAGAAGCTGGAGCAACCTCCCCCGTACCTTAATGGAAACGCTTATTTCTAGCATGCCCGACAGAATTTCTGAAGTCATCAAAAGCAGTGGAGGTAGAACTCATTATTAAATTTGGTTGTTGAATGTTTCCATACATTTTTCATACACTTTTTGTACAATTTCGTAGAATTTTTGTCTCTGGTCTTATAATTTTGATTATGTGTAAATCGCATAATTTTATAAAAATGTTAATTTCTAAATAAAATGTTTGGAATATAGCTTTTTGTTTCCATAATGTTTTAGATTGTAATATTGGTAACCTTAAGTGGAAGAAGTTTAAAATCTATCCGTAAAAAAATATTTCTTTTTAAAGATTTTTAAGTGGTCTTAAAATTTTGATCAGGAGTGTATATTGGTTTCACTACAACCACGCTCTCCCGTAGACTTACATGTCATCTTTCTGATCAGAGTACTATCAAACAACATTTCTCTGAAAAACATAAACATGTAGGTAATATTAGACAGATTTTGGTCAACAATACGGTGATCCTTACTCATACACAGAGTAAGAGGAACCTGCAGATATTGGAGGCCATGTACATCAAATCTAAACAACCAACACTCAATAAAATTAACTTTAAAACCGGAAATAACATATTCCATTGCATTTGACTACATGGTTTTGTTGTCATTTCGCGCTATCACGCGGTGTGACGTCATAAAACAGCATCGCAAATTTAAGAACTACGTTTATTATTTTTGGTAACTATTGCCGTTGCGAAGCGGAGTTTTATGTCAGCACAAAATAAAATCGTCGGTGATGGTGGATGTTATAATATTTCAGTTTAAACAACCTTTCTGAAGATGGCTCATGTGAGCCGAAATCTTAGAAGAAAATCAATAAATAATTATCCAAATGTTGGAGAATTTTTGTCTTT
>JBBBDQ010002102.1:80000-145000 GCA_037127315.1 Ascarosepion bandense
CTGTTGTCCTTACGACAATGTCTGGTGATACTGGCATATTAACGACCACACCCACACCTAAATTTGCTACACTGCAATTACTACTATTACGTCTACTACTACTACTAATAGTAGTACTACTACTAACAACTATAATAATAATAATAATAATAATAATAATGACAATATTTTTTTAACAAGCTTAATAATGGCTGATGTGATTGCGTCCTGGATTTTTGTTTTTTAGTAATTCGTTTAGGTTTGATCGTAAGAGTATAGATCTATGTCTTTTAACTTGCTTTGAGTAAATATTTATTGGAAGAAAAATGTCTGTCTTGTACTTGCAAAATCTTACTACTCACTATGAGCGTGAAAACGAAGGCTATTTAGCCACTGAAATCTCGAACTAAAATTTTATCGCTTGAAACTTAACTCGCCATCATTAGATTTTAACTTGCAAAGCTCATTCAACTAGGTGGTTTTTCCTCTTTTTTTTTTTATCTTTATTGAGGAAAATATCTAAAATGCAAGTTTCCCGCTTTTTTCAACTTATACACGCTACACATACTTTCAGATCATATTGAGATATCAATCCGTCGAAATAACTTCCGGTTATCATAGAGAGTTGTGCATGAGAAATTTTTTGGCTTTCCATCAGCAGGGCTGATGCTAACCCCCAGGAGAAGAACTCCTTGCACTTTCTCGGGCTAATGATTTCCGCTGACATGAAGTATAAAAATTATATTGAATCAATTGCCAGGTCTGCTAGTAAAATGGTTCACTGTGTCGTGCTAAGTATTTTATCGTCTAGCATTTATTCATTTATTGAATATTGTTATCACAACTTGTTTGGTACTTCAGCTATGTATTTAGAGATTCTTGACAGAATATAAAGAAGAATCTGCAATGTTATTAGTCCTGACCTGGCATATGTACGTCAATCCCTCTCCCACTCCTGTAACGTAGCTTCCATGTACCTTTTCTGGGAATATTTTCATGGTAATTGTTCTGATGAGCCTTCCTTTATGGTACCTAGACTTGTATATAGACGCATATAAGCGCAGTACTAGATTGGCAGCTAGGTCTCACCCTTTTACTGTTGAAATGGCTAAATGTAACCGCAAGCTAACAGTTTCTTTTCTCGTACTTCTCACTTGTGAAACTCTCTTCTAGCTTTTTGCTTCGCAGTTAATTTTGATCTTCAAAAATTGAATGAAATATCTGTCGTTATCTTATAATTCCTGTTCTTTTTTTGTCCTCTCTCCTTAGTCATGTTTTTTTTTCTTATATACTTTAACACCCAGTAACGCCTTGCGTCTGAGTTGCTTTATTGTCTTTCTTGCGGTGAAATGATTTAAAATAGTTCAAACTGAGATAAGACCAGGAAATTCATTTTTTAAGATTTTGCCAGGAAAGATAATTTACGAAACACAGTCATCAAATATTATAATAAATATAATAAAAATAATTTACTTGGTTGAAATCTAAATCTCAATCTAAACTTATTTATAAATGGAACTTTGTCTGTGGGTATGTGTGCGCGCGTGTGTGTGTGTGTGTGTGTCTGTGTCTGTGTGTGTATCCGTTACCTATAGACTCCGAAACGGCTGAACCGATTTTCTTGAAAATTTACACAGTTGTACTATAAGCGTCTGCGAGTGTTCTTAGCTAGGTTTTGTGTCGAGGTACCCCCGATAAATATAAATCGATAATCGAAAAAATCGGGTTATAGAAGGAGTGGTCCGATTTTAATCAAATTTGATACACTCATAGACAAAGACATAAGAAACGATATTCAGAAGTTTCAAGGTTGCAGTTCTTACAATAGTGCAGAATATTTGTTTGTGTGTGTGTCTGTTTATCTGCCTGTATGTCTGTATTTTTTTCAGCCCTTTTATTTTAGTTTTTGCTTTGGGTTTGGCTCTAAGTAGGTATAATTGTAGTTCTTACTCTCAGCCATGATACCATTTACTCAGAGGACTTATTTAGCCTTCAAAATTCAATTTACGACGAAAAAACTTATTTGATATTGATACCAGGAAATCAAAATTTGACTTACATTCATCTATTTTTTTTTTCAGTCTACCTTTTCGCTTTAACTGGAAACAACTATTGCTTTTTAGTCTTTCGTGTCAACGTCCAAAGTCTGAGCTCCAGGACCATGGATTAGTTTTAAAGCTTTCATTACACCCGAGCAACGCCGGGCTATACTGCTAGTATATATATATATATATATATATATATATATATATATTGTGCGATTGGTAAATTGTCGCAACTATTTTATTATTTCAAATATTCTTTAAGCTGAGTCTGAGCTCCAGAACCATGGATTAGTTTTAAAGCTTTCATTACACCCGAGCAACGCCGGGCTATACTGCTAGTACATAATACTGACATGAAAAAAAACTTTCATAAGTCTATAGCTGGTCGTTTTTTAACAATTCCTCAGGGGCTTGCAGCGCCCGAACCTTCAGTTATCTGGGCTCGCTGAGCTCGTCAGAATCTATTTATAGCCTATATTGTGGCAGCTGGATCCTCGAATTCTTCGTTGGTGCACGGCTTAATAGTTCTGGAGCTCAGACGTTATGTTAGAACCAATCGGAATCATTAAAAGACATCTGGATTCTCAATTCAAGCTACAACCGTCTTGCTTGCGTATGTTAACACTAAAAATCTAATTTTCACCTCTTTATCCTAACAAGTCATTTTGATGACCCTTCGGCATCTTGTGACGATCATTAATTAAAAAAAAAAAGAGAGAAAAAAAGAAAAGAGAGTAGTTAACCAAACCTCATTGGTGGTAGCAAGGGACTCACTGTATAGAGATTTCACCCCACAAAAAAATTTCGGCCTTGAGATTCTCCGAAAAGCGGCAAGGCTTTGTTGTGTTTTGACTTCTTGTTGCTGGTTTCGAAAAGTCCCGATAATCCTCCATTTGTTTTTTTTTTTTGTTTGTTTGTTTGTTTGTTTTTTAATCATATCACCCCGAGCAAGGCGGTAACGCCACTGATGTGCAGGGGGTTACGTAAGAGTGAAAAGATTGGAAAAGAGAAAGCCGGAAACCACATCCTAAACAGGAAACAAGGGATGAGCCTCTTCACCCGTTCAATTCATTTTGGTTAAAACACCTCATCTCCAAAATCAATTATGAGTTGTTCGTATTTCTTAGGATTGCTTTTTTTGCTGACGTGCCCCTTCCTAATGGGAATAATCTTGACTTTTCAATGAATTTTTTTTATTATTATCTGTGAATTTTCGGACAGACATAATACCCTACAATTATCAAAAGTATTGTATATTAATTTTTTTTCTGACAGCTTCCATCGTCTCAGGATACACAGACACACACACACAGACACACACAGACACACACACACACACACACAAACACAAACACACACACACATACACAAACACACACACAAACACACACACACACAAACACACACACACACATACACAAACACACACACACATACATATATACATATATAGTGTATCGAGGCAGCAGATAATTTTTCTAATTTTTTAATTGGAGTAGATAGACTAGACTAAACTATCGCCCGGTTCACACTCTACCCCCGTCTATTGAACAGGTGAAGAGGCTCATCCCTTGTTCCCTGTTTAGGATGGGATTTCTGGCTTTCTCTCTTCCAACCTTTTCACTCTTTTCATTTTTTTTTCGATTGGAGTAGATAGACTAAACTATCGCCCGGTTCACGCTCTACCCCCGTCTATTGAACAGGTGAAGAGGCTCATCCCTTGTTCCCTGTTTAGGATGTGGTTTCTGGCTTTCTCTTTCTGAATCTTTTCACTCTTACGTAGCCCCCTGCACATTAGTGGCGTTACCGCCTTGCTCGGGGTGATATGATTAAAAAAACAAAGAACAAAAAAACATATACTGTTAAATATAGCAGAGACAATGAATATCTATTATGCTTAATCATGAGCCGTTCAACATTGTATTTTGGCTTTAATTTCAGGTAGAAATAAAGACGAAAATTGTCCAAGGTTTGAATATTTTTTATTATGCTGGTTCTAAAAATTTACGACCTGCATCTGGTATTTGGTGACTGTTATCGTCGCATAGCAATGTTTTATGTCAACACAAGATAATATCATCTTTAATGGTCGATGTCCTTATATTAACGTTTCTGTAAGCTGTCTGAAGTTGGCTTATATGAGCCAAAAGCTTAGAACCAGCATAATAAAAAATATCCAAATGTTGGAGAATTTTTGTCTTTATTTTCACCAAAATACTATGTTTAAACGACTCATGATTAAACATAATAGACATTCATTGTTTGTTATATTTAACACAGACAGACAGACAGACAGACAGACAGACAGACAGACAGACAGACAGAGTGTGTGTGTTTGTGCGTATTTAAGTAACAGGAATTAATTAGAAGAATATGTGTAAAATTTCATCGACTAAATCTCAGTGTTTAATTTCGCAGTGGCGTTCCCGAGTATGACAATAAACTACATCCGGCAACAAAGACTCTGATATGTCCCGAAAAGGGATATATATATTATTCAAAGTAGCTAAGTGGTTTTGGCAAATGTAACCGGATAGGACAATCTAGCAAGTAGCCGTAATGAACCGGTACTCGTCGTAGTCGTATGCAGTATGCTTAGATGTAGGCTTATGCAATAGGCGTAGTCAATAAGCGTTCCAATAACGGTAGTCCTAGGCGTTCCCGCCTTAGTCGGTATTTATGGCTGACACTAGTCAATAATAATACTGTTATGGAGAACCAAGGTGTATGCAAATTCATTACATCAGACTCCATTGGGAGATTGAAAAATTTGAGGAGTGTGGAACCATTTTTTAATTGTTTTTCCCAGATCTAACCTGACCCGGAATAGTAAAACCTTTTTAGGATCCCAATTATGAGCAAATAGCTACCCCACAAACAATAACAAAACACTATGAAAGTATAAGATTAATTTTTTTTTCAGCAAAAATGCCAGCTATATATTTTTATATAAAAAATTGTCAAAAATACATTTTAACAGTAGTTGAAGGCATACAAAATCGTTCAAAATATTCAGGTTTTTGTATTAAATAACTCATACAGGTTGATATGTTGCTAAACCAATATAAAAGAAGTCTTTCATGATATTAGTCCATAGAATACCCTACAGTTTCTTAAAGAAATCAAACTGTATCCCAAAATAAAACTACAACATAAAACACGCATATAACCGCCTCTGTTAATTATGTCCACACAAACATGTATATGCATAAAAGCTGAGTATAGTCTACCATTTATTCAACTGTGAAAGCAGAATAACTTATACTAACGGCCATAATTATTAGAGCACCCCAGTGTTTAAAAAAAAATGATGTATTTCATACTATTTTAGTATTTATTGCCAAGTGAATAATTGTAAATGAAAACAGAATGGTGATTTTGTTAATAATGCACAATAACATGTGCATCAAATGAAATATTTAATAATTACCTATATTGCAGTTTCATCAATGAAAGAATGAAGAAAATTTAGGATGATTCGGACGAGTTGATGTTTGCTTTGCCTTGTAAAATCTTGCAAAGTAATAATAGCAAAAGAACCATTGTATTTTCATTTGGTAATAAATACTAAAAATAGTATGACATACATCTTCTTCTTCTATGTGCCCTGTCCCTTCAGGACGTAAGTGATCATGGCCTTCCACGTTTCCCTATCCCTGGTGGCTCTGAGCACGTCTTCTCCTGTTACACCATGCAATCCTCGTTCCGTCATTCACCTGATTAGGTCCTTCAAATATGTTATCCGTTGCTTTCCCCTGTCTCTTTTTCCTTCTATCTGGCCTGTTAGTATCAGATTCTCCAAGCCCTCCTTCCTCATTGCGTGTCCCAGGAACTTCAGCTGTCTCTTCCTGATACTCAGTATTAGTTTCCTTTTTGTTTGTATCATTTCCAAGACCTCATCATTGCTCACATGCACGATCCATGGTATTCGCAGCATCCTTCTGTAGAACCACATTTCAGTTTTTCCTTTATCTTTGATGGTATTGTCCAGCATTCACTGCCATATTGAAGGACGAAGAGCACGTAACAATCCAGTACTCTCTTCTTTGTTTCTAGCGAAATTGTCCTGTTTCTTAATACCTTACTCAACTTCTGGAATGCTTCCTTCGCCATGCCAATTCGCCTTCGGATTTCTGTGTCGCACTTTCCGTCTTCTGTTATAACGCTTCCCAGGTATTTAAATTTTTGTACCTGCTTGATTCTAGTATCCCCGACCTGTATTTGGCATTTTGGGCTGCCCTTTTTACATACATCATTTCTTTTTTTTAAAAAAAACCCGAGGTTGCCTAATAATTATGGCCGGTAGTGTATAGGCATAAAAGCTGAGTATAGTCTACTATGTATTCAACTGTGAAGGCAGAATAACATATATCATATTTTTATTACTTCAAAGATCCCAATAAAATTACATTTTGGCGTTACATGATTCATAAGAAGTTGATATACCGTTAAACAAACGAATCATATAGTGCCAAGGACACGTGTTTTACTTCCCAATATAGCGTGTATGTTTGTTCTTTCGTTGACAAATACGTGGTCACTTGAGCGCCTATCCTGTTCTGATAATAGTTGAAACAAACAAATATTTATCACGGGGTCACAATTTAGGGTAATGGTTGTCCATTACTTACTGCGTGTCCCCTAATTTAGGCCTTTGTTCCAAACTAAACTAATCTTAGTAAAAGCTAAAAAATAGCAAGCAATACGCTAACAACTCTACAATGATTAAACTTGGAACATTAAAGTCAAACACAGCAGACAACCCTTGCCCCAATCATGGAGTCATCATGCTTAAAGGATGTTAAACCAGTTTTCTACTTCATACCAAATAAACAAACACCAATATAACAGGAACATTTTTTATTTACATTATTCACATATATCCTCGTTTTTATTATTATCGCGACGTTTCACCTGTTCTACTTTCTGACCATCTTCAGGTGTCTACCAACCTGTATAACTTTCAACGATTCCTGAACTCTGTAGTTATCTACGAGGGTAGAATTTATCATGCTATTGTCCATGTTTAGGGATATTTCACATGGTTGTATTCATTTCTGCTCAGTTAGCAGTAGTCTGGTTTCCACTGAGTCAGTGTCTCTACTATTTGATCCTTATAACACCTCGTCCCAGGGATTTAGACAAAAACGTTTTTCTTTAACAACTGAACATGCTGACTTCTTAAAATATACACGAAACAAATTAAATACAATCATTTTATTTAATGGAAAAAATATTTTTCACGTTAAACAAAGAAGAATGTTATGTAATCACGCCATCTTGACGAAATGATTATGGAGATATCAACAAAAAATCACAATTAGTAATGTGTTTTTTGTCTATCTCAGATGTTGGTTAGTTCCTGTGACTTGACCCAAAGACTTGTAAGTTCAATACCAGGCTACAGCAGTGGTGAACAAATAACTTGCAGGGTTAGAGGGAAATAACTCATGAATTCCAGTCGAGGCATTACTGCGCAGATAATGAGAATGATATATCCCAGTGATTGTAGTTAAGAGTTCGATTTGAAATTCCTAGCACCTGAAGAAGGCCGGAGCGTACAACGACCAAAACGTCATACAAATTGCAACAAAAATGAGGACAATAGTCCGAATAAGGTAAATACTGTAGTGATTTGTTGTTCCCTCTTGGATTTTATTTTAACCAAAATACTTTGTGGCTTTCATTTATCTAAGGAGGAAAATGATATTCTCTATTAATATTGTTCTAATTTTCCCGATCATCCATTGACAGTTCAGCTTTGCTCAATGAATCCTTGCAATACACAAATTGTTTAATTTCCAGCATGACTGTTTAATCAGCCTGAGACATTGACTCTTGACCATGTCATTGGATTCATATAATGTTTCTCAAGAAAAAATAAAACAAACTTGAACTCTTTGCCTAGATAAAATGCATTATCATAGTGAAAAATCACTTCATCTTCAAATCTATATGGAGTAGGAGAAGTGTAAATAATTCCAATGTACTCCTGCTATTTGAAACTATTGTTTCACCCCAAGCAACGCGGTACCGCCACTGATGGCAGGGGGCTACATAAGAGTAAAAGTTTAGGCAGGAAGAGAGTGAAGAGAAAGATGAACCAGTTACAGGGGGTGTAAGAGAAAGGGCAAGAGAAGGATGGGAACACAAGTGCGAAGACAGTAGCGAAAGTAGAGAGAAAGGAAAAGAACAAGATACACAGGGTGATGTAGAAAGAACTGGAGTCAAGTGGATAAGAGATGTGAATTGACATTGCATTTAAATTTCTGGAGGTTGTAGCCGTCAGGAAAGCAAGTATATGGAAGGAAGTTCCACGGGCGGGAAGTGCGAAAAAAGAAGCTGTTGGAGTAGAATTGTTGGTTCCATTTGTTGATCTAACTGTAAATGGATGGGACCTGGTTGCCAATCTGGTTACATGAGTGAATTCTTGTGGCGCACCAGTGTCTTAAGTTCGTCGGAGCAGAAGCCATAAAAATATTTATAGAAGAGACAGAGGGAAGCCACATTCCGCCGGTGAGAAAGTGGCTGGAGTCGAGCTGCCAGGTCGGACCTTGACATCTACCTTGATCCTTTCCTCAGAAAGCAACGTCATAAAACTATGCGAATAACTTTTTAATTTTTATTTACTGCAAATAAAAATGTCACAGGCATTTCATTTTGCTTTAAAATTTAACAAAAAAAAAATTAGATTAAATAATCGAAATTTATGGATTTTTTTTTCCAGACTAAGTAATGACAAAAAGTGATGGAATTATTAACAAAAAATAACAACTAATAATTTTCGGTTTTTTCTTGGAAGGAACAACGCATTTTTAAATAATATATTCTATCAATCTTGTTCTAATTTTTATCAAACAGTGAATGACAGTTTAATTTTACAGAATTAAATCTTGCCATCTAAAAATGTTTTAACTTCCGCCATAACGTTTCGTCAGATTTAGACCTTGACGATTTCACTCATATGCCTTTTCCCTAGAAAATGAAACAACTTTAACTCTTTGTTCAACGGCAAAATGGATTATCATCATGAAAAATGTGATTTCACAAAATCCATATTCCATTGGTGGAATGAGAAAAGTGTCCGAACTTTTATTGAATACTTGGGATTTGACTCTCAAGATAATTGTTTTCTACGGTGATACTTGACTGACATCTAAGAATCTAGCCTTATAATAAAATGACCTGGTAAAATTTGTTCACTTCCTCCAATCAGTCATCTTTATATTTCATAATAACAGCATCAGACAAAAGTCCCATTAACATCGCCTTGGCTAATATAAATTAATTATTCATCATTAAAATAACACTTCAATATCTCATGAATGATAACCATGATTGTTTGTTTGTAGCCCGTTGTGTCTTTGTTTTTTAATGTTTATACTTTGCCACAAGCTGTACGAGATTTTTTTCTCAAAAACGCTTTGCTATCCCTTTTCAATGTTTAAATTGTGAAAGTCATGTTTCATTTCAATTAACAGCACTTGTTGGGTACATGTTTCCTTTCCATTGACAGTTCTTTTGTTGAAGCCATATTCCTTTCCATTGGCATCTTTCTTGTTGGAACTTTGTTTCCTTTCAATTAGCAATGCTCTTGTTGGAGCCAAATTTTTTCAGTTGACAACTCTATTGACGCCATGTCTCCCTTCAGTGGATTGCTATTTTGTTGGAGACATGTTTCTTTCCAATTAAGAACTCTCTTGTTGGAGCTATGTTTACTTTCTGTTGCCAGTCCCCTTGTTATAGCCATGTTTCCTTTCAATTGGCAACTATCTTGTTTGAATCATGTTTCTTTTCAATTGACAACTTTCTTTGAGACATGTTCTCTTCAAATTGGCAACTCCATGTTGAATCGTTGTTTTCCTTCAATTGACAGCTGTCTTGTTGAAGCGATGCTACTTTTCAATTGACATCTCTTGTTGGAGATTTGTTTCTTTTAGTTGCCAATTCTCTTGTTGGAGCCGGAGCCATGTTTTCAATCAATGGACAGCTATTTTGTTGGAGCAATGTTTTCTTTCAGTTAGCATCTTTCTTGTTTATCATGGTTCCTTTCAATTGACAATAATCTTGAAGTCTAGATTTTTGGGTTTTTTTTAGATTGGCAACTCTCTTTTTGGAGACTTGTTTGCTTTCAATTAGTAGGTCTTTTGTTGGTGCCAAGTTTCTTTACAATTGAAAAATTCTCTAGTTGTAGCCATGTTTCCTTTTACTTGGCAATTCTATTGTTGGATACATCTATCATCACAACTGAAATTCTCCTGTTAGAGTCATTTTCCTATCAGGTGAAACCTTTTTGTGGATCCAAGTTTCTTTTCAATTTACAACTCTCTTGTTGAAGCCATATTTCTTTTCAGTTGACATTTTTTAGATATGTTTCCTATTAGTTGCCAGCCCTCTTGTTGTGACCATGTTTCCTTTCAATTGACAGCTCTCATATTGGAGCCTTGTTTTCTTGAACTGTTTTGTTAGAAAGATTTTTCATTCAATTGATGGCTCCCTTGCTTGAGCCGCGTTTCCTTCCGATCTGCCTCCTCCTTTTTTGGAGCCATGTCAATTTCAATTATTAGATCTCCTTTTCGTGCCTCATTTCTTTTGAAACAGATCTCCTTTCAAATGCATCGTTAATTGAATTATTCGCGAAATTACAGCGTCCTTGTTTTGTTTATGCCTCTAACAAATTTTAAATAGATTTGTCTGGAAACAGCCAACATCTGTTGCCACAAACTGAATTGATTTTTTTCTCAAAGCGTTTTATATTCCCTTTTTAATGTTTAAATTGTGGCTCTCTTGTCAAAGTTTCATTTCAGTTGGTAGCCCTCTTACTCGATGCATGTTTTTTTTTCATTTCACAGCTCTATTGTTGGAGCTATATTTCTTTTCAATACATTGCTCCCTTGTTGGAGCCATATTTTCTTTCAATTTACAGCTGTCAAGGAGCCATATCTCCCTTCCATTGGATGTTCTCTTGTTATCAGAATTATTCTTTTCAACTGACAGCTCTGTTATTGAAGCCATGTTTCTTTTCGATTGACAGCTCTCTTGTTGGAAACATGTTTTCTTTTAAATATATCGTTAATTTGATTGAATTCATTTTACGTATAATTTACGAAACTACAATAAAATGCGTCTAGATCTTGGGTCATATATTTAAATCGCTCATTTACTGCAAAACGAAAAACTCATCTAAAGTCGGGATTCGATAACTTCTTCGAAGGGATGTAAAAATATGGCAGCGTTTTCCTCTGCACCTTTTTCGTTCTGTGTCCGTTTTTCTACCGATCCTATTACTTATAAAATGTTACATATATATATATATATTCACTTTACGTAAAATGTCGCATGAGAAGAAACAATGTCTGTATAGAGTGAATCTTATCATCCATATAACATCCAAATCATTAATAAACACACAACTACCACAAACAGAAAATGAAGATTGTAATATATATATAAATATATATATAAATATATAAATTAAAAAAGGATTAATTCAATGATGTTGGATGATCATTTCGATATGAAAATCCCCACGGGGGATAACACATCACCTCAGCAACAGAAAAATCCTTTCAGAAACTGGAGAAAAATCAGTCTAATTTTCCTTTTTAAATAGATTTGCAAAGAAATTAAAAAAGAAAAAGAAAAAGAAAAAAAAGAAAAAGAAAAAAAGAAAAAGAAAAAAAGAAAAAGATAATACAAAATAAAATCAAATAAACAAGAAAAGAAAAAATTGACATCGTCTGGGATGTTTCTTTATATTTGCTCTGTAATATTTTATTACATGGAGCTCTCTTCCTGTATCATTTTTTAATATTAAAATAAAATTTGTAATATTAATTAGGGTCGGGTTTTTGGAATTTACCTTCCTGCTTTTTCCGCTTGGATTAAAGTATCTGAATTAAAGTATATATATATATATATATATATATATGTGTGTGTGTGTGTGTGTGTGTGTGTGTGTGTGTGTGTGTGTGTGTGTGTGTAAATTTATCTTTTAACACGTCTCGAAAAAACCACCGAGTATAAACGCGGAAGGAAAAAAATGGAAACAAAAAAGAAACGAAGTAAGCACTTGAACATTAGTCAAAGTACTAGTCGTAAGAAAAAAACACCTCGAGACGAGGAACCTAACACGTAAACCGCTCAATACAATAGCAGCGCAAATAAATAAGTAGCTAACCTAGAGCCAACGAACCTACCTAGGTTTCACCTAATGGATCATCAGGACAAGTTGGCCAACACACACACACACGCACACACACAAATAAGTATACACACATACATACACACACATACACACACACACACATATATACATATATATATATGGAAAATAACCCTTGATATCGTGAACTTTATTACAAAGTTTGATCACAATGCCTTTCTTTCAGTATTTCACTATCTTCACATAGTCTTTCAAATACATCATATATATATATATATATATATATATATATATATATATATATATACATATATATATATATATATATAATAGCACCTAATGAGCCAGACGAACCTACCTAGGTTTCTCCTAAACGGATCGTCAGGGAAAGCTAGCTCTCTCTCTCTCTCTCTCTCTATATATATATATATATATATATATATATATATATATGCGCGTGTGTGTGAAAGAATTATTGAATAAAACGTGTATAGATTTTTTAATTTTGTATTCAGCTTGAAAAATGAATGAAAAACCTACAATGTATTCCTTGTTCGATCTATTCAATGAAACATGGAGAAAAAGGATTGCTGTAGATAGATAGATAGATAGATAGATAGATAGAAATTATATTGTCCTTTCTTACCGCATGATGTTACACAATGTTTCATGTGCGAGGCGACCATCAGCCATGAATATTTTGAAATGTATAACATTTACGTTAAGCCCTGTTGTTTTTATTCCTAATAGTCATTTGCTCTATACTTCATATATCTATATATACATATATGTGTGTGTGGTTGTGTTTGCGCGTGCGCGTCAGAGAGAGAAAGGGAAAGAGGAGAAGAGACAGGATCGCAAACCAGTTTGTAAGCATGTTGCATTTGAGATACTGTCCACTCAATTTGTCTTGGGCAAAACTAACCGAAATCAGTCTTTTTCAATGTAATGTTGAATAATCTCACCCTGCTCGTTAATGTACTTGATTAATAGGTTCGATTCCTTCCTGGCTTTTCGTTGGGTTATGGTAAGCTTAGCAAATGTCTGTCCATTTTGTTTTAATCGTTTCACCCCAAGTAAGGCGATACCGTCACTGATGTGCAGGGGGCTACATAAGAGCAAAAGTTTAGACAAGAGAAGAGTGAAGAGAAAAACAGACCAGTTACAGTTGGTGTCAGAGAAAGAGAAACAGAAGGATGGAAACACAGGTGTGACGACAGTTGCTAGGGCAGAGTGAAATGAAAAGAACAAGATAGAATAAGATATACAGGGTGACGGCTACATTTGGTTTATCTAACTGTAAGTGGGTAGGACCTTGTTACCAGTCTAGTTGCACGAGTAAATTTTAGTGGCGAGGGTACCAGTGACTTAAGTTCGTCGGAGCAGAAGCCATGAAAATATTTGTAGAATAGACAGAGGGAAGACACATCTCGCCGGTGAGAAAATGGCTGGTGTCGAGCTGCCAAGTCTGGACCTATCACATTACAGATTCTCCTTTGGATCCTGTCGAGAAGACTCAGATGAACAGCTGGGGCGCCTGACCATGTATGACAACAGTATTCCATGTACGGACGGATGGTTGATTTGTGTATGTGCAAAATGGAATCAAACGTAAAAATCTTCCTGGTCCGACCCAGTGACCCAAACATCCTAGCAATGGATTTAACTATTGACTCAATGTAATGATTCCACTTGAGGTCAGAAGATAGAGTAAGGCCGAGGAGGCGCAATATATTGCTTTCAGGGAGACTCGTTTGGCACATGCTTGTGGGGACAGAAGAGGTTGCTTGTGATACTTGAGAGCAGTTTCCTTTTTTGAAGTACTGAAATTTACAAGCCATAAGACCTATATTATCAACAAGATATTTGATACTGCTATCCGCGGTGAAGTCAAGATTCGTGGTTTTTATATGCTTGTTTACCTACGATAACAGTTTATAACTTGGGCAAAATGAGAGAATACTCACATTAACTAATTAAAAAAATATGACAACAATATCAATAAATAGATGCGCAGGTAGCTCAACGCCACGAAATATGGAACCGCCGAGCCGAGTTCGAATTTGGCCTGAATCTGTTGCGTTCCCTTTCACTCTAATACACATTGAAAACACATGGATTCATCTCACCTTTTCCTGAACCCTCTCTCCCTGCTGGTTTTCATAACCTTAGAAATTAGTCTAGGGGAATAACAACTTTGAAATCAAAATTGTGATAACGAGAGACCACTCTATTATGTTTTCCAAGAATGGTAATGTTAACAGTACGCGTTTCCTTATAAGGAAATATTCAGCTTTCAATGACCAAGCAGTCAGCCCTACTTTCGGTTTAAATTTATAAAATTTGTTTATAAAAATAAGTTTGCATGTAAAATGTGTTCTTCAAGTTTTCCTTTTATGTAATTATTTCACCTCAATCAAAGCGAGAATGATACTATAACGCAGGGGGGTAACAAGGTGTGAAAATGAGAGAAAATACTAAGTATAAGAAAAATTAAGGAAAGGAAAAAGAAAAGAGATTCAAGAGGATATATGGCGATTGAGCTTGCGAATTGCAAACATCACTACGATTGCGATTTAAGACCATTTTTAAGAAATATTAATGTATTGTTTACTTCTCATTTCGGTCGCGGTAACCGAAGCTGCTGAAAACAAAACCGTGGATAAAAGAGGTTTCTATCATAGTCTCTGTAGTGGATATACTGAAAAACGTCATTATCAGTCGCTTGTTGTTTTCTTACTGTTCTAACTGTTGGGACTATGAAAAAACAACTTTTTGAAACAGTTTTCACTCAACTAATACAACTACTTTGTCTCGTACTGATAAAAGATTCGTTTACTAAGAAATAAGGGATATACTAATCCTTATGAAAAGTGATTAAGCTAATGAACGGTCATCTAGATTTTTTTTATAATCGTGTCTCCCCAAGTAAGGCATTTTACTGCCACTGTTAAGCAGGGGGTTACATAGGAGGAAAGTTATGAGAGAGAGAGAGAGTGACAGGTTACAGGGGGTGTCAGGAAGAGAGTAAGAGAAGGATGAGAATACTGATAAGAGTACAGTGGACGAAGAAAGAAGCATGAGAGAGAGAGAGAGAGGATGCAAGTTAGTGAGACAGGAGATGACTTATTGACTTTACATTTAAATTCTTGAAGATTGTAGCTGTCGGGAAAGCAAGTAAGCGGAAGGGAATTGCACATGTGGGAAATGCGAGAGAAAAAGATGCAGCAATAGAATTTGCGTTTACAATTTATTGGTTTCACATTAAAAGGGTGGAACCTAGTTGCTAATCTTGTGGCTCGAATAAATTCATGTATAGTGGGTACTAGTGAGCTAAGTTCATCTGAGCAGAAGCCATGAAAGTATTTGTAGAAGAGACACAGGGAAGCCACATTGCGCCAGTGAGAAAGTGACTGTATCCGAGCTGCCAAGTCGGGATCGATCCCATTACTGATTCTCCGTTGGATTTTGTCAAGGACCTCTATGTGGATAGCAGGAGCACCCGATCAGATATGGCAGCAGTATTCAATGCATGAGCGGATGGTAGATTTGTATATGTGCAGGATTGTTTCAGACGGGAAAAATTTCCTGGCTCTGCACAGAGAACCAACCTTTTTAGCAGCGGATTTAGCTATGGAAAATTTGCACTATTTTCTCTTGCCTCTCTTAATAATGACCGATTTAAGATATTTAAAAGTAGGTATAAGATTTTTTTCTAAATAGTTATGAAATTTGTTGGGGCTGAGATAGTTAAATCCGGATCTTTGAGCAAGAATCTAGACTTTTTTCACAATAAGTTACACCTTTTACAAAGCCAGGGAACTGCTCAAGGTAGCGGGGTAGTTTATATAGATGGGAAGGGATGATAGCGGTTAACTCTAGATTTGAACAGATTGTAATGATCGGGGCAACATCCTCTTGAAAGTGTGTTTGACAGAGCAAGGCTTTGTGGGAAGAAGGGATTGTGGATGGCTTGTTACTATGTATGTGATATGGTGTGTCCTAACCGTGAAGGTTAGACCTGGCAGAACTAAGAAATGTAATTCGTATGAGCAATTTCTCGTGGTTGTAGCAACAGAGCAGTCACTTCATATTTTGTATAAAATATATATTTACAATAAGTGCGATCATCTATTTGCCCTAAAATGTACTTTGAAAAATGGCTCGAGTGCGCACCTTGAAATATATATATATATATATATATATATATATATATATATATTAAATGGCTAACGTATTCGCGACCGATATGGTTAGGGGTCAGTTAATGTCTCCCAAAATTTACTATCCGTAAGATAGGGGAAGGACACAGTTTTGCATTAAAGTGTTACATAACTGTTAATTATCAGTCTCTGCCGTATTTAACCTTTGGACCAAAGAATCTAGAACAAAAAAAAAACGTAATTTTCCACCATGACCTCAGTCTTGTACTTAAATAACCAGTGATACCCAAAATGCTATAGTTAATATTGCCTGCGTTGCTGCTGCTGCTACTGCTAATGTCACGTGATCAACCTCGGTACGGATGCAGTCTAATACTTGACGATTTAAGGAAGGAGGCGAAGGAAAAGAAACAGAAGACGTAGTTGCTATAGGCAAAGTAAAAAAGAAAGAAAGAACGATTTGAGAAGCAAACTAAAAAGAGAAGAAAATGAAAGAAACTCGAAAAAAAAAGACAGAAAAAAGAAAGAAAGAGAGTACAATTAGAAAAGCAAACAAAAAAGAGGGAAATTAAAGGAACACGAAACAAAAAGAGAAAAATAGAAAAAAGAATAAAAGAAAGAAAAAGAAAACAAGAATGAGGCTAAACAGAAAGAAAGAAAGAAAGAAAGAAAGAAAGAAAGAAAGAAAGAAAAGTAAAAAAGAAAGGCTAATTAAAGGAATACGAAATAAAGGAGAAAAAATGGAAAAAAGAAAGAAAAAAGAAAGAAAGAAAAGTGGAGAGAGAGAAAATGGAGCAAAATTTAGAAAAGTAGAAACAAGTGAAAATAAAATAATCTCGAAAGAAAAAGATAGCAAGAATTAAAAAAGAAAAAAAAGAAAGAAAGAAAGAAAATCCCAAAAAGACTAAAACCAAGTGTAAAAGAAAAAAGGCCGACAGTTATTGATAACGAAAATGTCTAGACTAATGGAGATAGATATGTACACTTCAGACGGCAGTTAGAAATGGAGACTGAAATTACTTTTGATATTCCAAGGAAAAAATCTGAGATTAGAAATGAAATAGACTGAAACCGGTTAGAAAGAAAGAAAGAAAGAAAGAAAGAAAGAAAGAGCTAATATATATATATATATATATATATATATATATATATATATATATATATATGGAGACGGGAATTAAAAACTCCGAGTCGTGCCATAGACGTAGGACTATATATATATATATATATATATATATGAAAAAATAGAAAGAGATAATTAGTAAGGGATGAAAATTTTTAAGAGATTCGGGCCTGGGTCTAACAAAAAACCGAATTAACCAAATTAAACTAGTGGAAAAATATAACCTGCATATGTACACTCGTTAGGGCTGATTTGAAATACGACTATATATATATATATATATATATATATATATATCGGTGACAGTTTCATGCTTAAAAGCAGTACGGATCTTTCTTTACTTTGCTAGGTGCTGACCTCAATGTCCACATCTAATTTACATACGCTATATCCTTGATATTGATAAATCTAACCCATAAATGTAGCATACCTTAAAATTATATTTTTATCATATATATATATACATGTGTATGTGTATATGCCTATGTGTGTGAGCGTGCAGTTGTATAGATAGATAGATAGATAGATAGATAGATAGATAGATAGATAGATAGAAGTATATACATATTCGTAGTTTTTTTTTTTTATACTATTGTGAACGTATTGGGCGTCTCCACAACGTAATATATGTGAAATTTCTAGACAGTCTTCTAGCATTGTGCATTTTTTTCTTGCATATCTATATGTGTGTATATGTGCATGTGTGTTTGTGGGTGTGTGTATATGCATTTGGATGTATGTGTATCTATATGTACATGTGAGTATGTTTGATTGTACGTATTTCTGTGTATGTGTCTGTATGTGCATGCGTGCTTATAAGTATTTGTGTGTATATGTGTTTACGTGTATGTGTGTCTATATATCCTTTTGTCAGTATTTTTCTGTGTGTGTGTGTGTGTGTGTGTGTGTGTGTGTGTGTGTGTGCTTCAGTTGTTTAATAGGTTAGCGTGCGTTTCCTTCTGTTAATTGACGATTTCTAATTTATCAACACAAATGAGTACAAACTTAACGGTTATCTACCGTAGTCCCAAGGTATGCCAGCTAGACTTCTGGTCAGTTAAGTGAATTTGATCCTCATTTGAAAACTAGATTTTTACAGGCTAAGGTTTAGTAAAATATATCTAGACGTGAAGCAATATTTAACAACTTAGCACCACAGAGCAGTTCCTGGGTGTAGCGGGTTCGACACTCAGGGGTGCGCTATTACTGCTACCTTGTGCCAGTCTTGAATAAATATTGAGCAATATATACATATATAAACTGAGTAATATCTGTGGGAAAGCATACTTTTATTATGGCATGTGCAATAGTGACACTCAGTCAGTTAAGTGCCATACGTGAAACACGCTTGGGCGATCATGTCTCGAAAGAGACATAACTGACTGAGCAGAAGATCATCCCGCAGTAGGTTCTACGGTAGACTGGTTGCCAGCCAAGGCTATAGAACCCAATCTGTCCTGTTTTTTAACCCATAACTGGAAGGAAGAGACGGATTAATACCTTTCCCAAGGGTATTTGCGCGTAAGTGAATGCAATTAATTTAACTGGAATTCGAACTCGGCTCCCCGATTTCTCGTTCCGAGCCGATATCCACTGCACCACAACGCACATCCAATAATGACAGTATGTGTGTAAATTGATAGAAAGAAAGAAAGAAAGAAAGAAAAAGGGTAAATGAAGTAAAGAAAGAAAGGTAGGGAGTGATGAAACATTATATGAAAAGAACAAAGAAAAAGTGTGACTAAGAAAATGAAAGAAAGAACATAAATCAGAAATAAAGACAAACGGCGAAAAAATAAAAATTAAAAAACGAAATTAAAAAGAAATTAAAAAGAGAAACTAAAAAAATAGAAAATTTCAAAAAAGTAATTAAAAAAGAGAATCTAAAAATTAGAAATCAAAAAGAGAAATTACAAAAGGGAAATTAAAATGGCAGAAATATGAAAGAAGGAAAACCAAAAATGAAGCAAATAAAGAAAAACATAGGAAAAGATGAAAAAAGAACATAAAAATGCAAAAAGTAATAAAAAAAAGGAGAAAGAAGATGGAATCTTCATTGGTGAAAAGGAAGTCAAAAGAATCACAAAGAAAGAAAGAAAGAAAGAAAGAAAGAAAAATATAAAAAATCGACCAGAAAGAAAAAAGAACGAAAAAGAAAAGAAACATTTAAAGAGGCAAGGGATAGAATTATGGAAATAAAAAAAATTGAAAAGAGATTAAAAAAGTATTAGAAAAAAAAAAGGGCAATAGATAATAACGGTGAAAGAAAGAAAGAAAGAAAGAAAGAAAGAAAAAAAGAAAGAAAGAAAAACCTGTATTAGAAATAAAGAAAATAAAAACAGAGAGAAGAAAAAATTGAAAGAGCAAATAAAAAGAAACAAAGAAAATAACAAAAATGTATATAGAATGAAAGAAATAGAGAGTAAGGTTAACTATATTTTGAAGAAACGTTTATTTACCAATAAATATCGTTTTTTTGGGGTTTTTTTTTTTTGTTTTTACAGTTAGGTATTTGTGATTAATAAGAATGAAGAATGAATCATATATTTATAGTTATAATGTACATATTGCTGCAAGATAAACTTTGTAACAATTGGCGTAAGTATTGAACAATGGGAGTCCCAGGAAGGAGTAACCACTACGTTAGATATGGCCTGCAAAAATAGCTTACGAACCATCACCCTACGGCAGGCAATCTAGATATTTACTAAGTATAAACTGTCACAAGCCAAGCGTGTCAGTGTGTACGTTAATGAACACATTTATGTAGTGCGTGTATATATATATATATATATTGTGTGTGTGTGTGTGTGCATGTGTGTAAATGTAAAATTATCAAATATATGCGAGCATATGAGGGGTGTATCATGTATGTTTTAATACGTATACAACGGGGCGTCTACTCAAATAAAGGCATCCACTGCGAATAATGTTTCAAGTAAAAAATATTTTGCATTAAATAATAAAATGCATGAACGACATGTTATATTTGTTAAGTTTTTATTATTGTACGTTCACAGCATAAAGAAAATATAATAAAAAAACCTTAACAAAATGATATTGTCACTCATGCACGTTGTCTGATTTTGATTTTGTCGACTACACAGTGTAGTAGGATCAGTTGGGCACCATGACGCAAATCTCTCCGCCTAAAATTTGTAAAACCGCATGCTCTTCTGCTTGGAATTCACACTCGAAGCTCCAATACGAAAATTTCAGAGTGTTTGGGTCATATTCTTAAGACAGTGCAGGTCATTCAGAAGAGTTGGATGATATATTGAGACAAAATCATAGTGTTTGAGGTGCTCACTAGTGATGGCGATGTTATACGTCCATTCATCTTCCCATTTGGCCCTAGACTTAATTTAAAGGCTCACAACAGGTGCAGAAATAGTGCTGCCTACATTAAGAAAGAGGTTGCTCGAAGACACCGTGTCTGGCAACAGGACTCTGCACCATGCCACAGAAGCAGAAAACCCAGTCATGACTGTCATTTCTGCAACTAATTAACCCCTTAAATCTGACTATCTAACTTACCAAACCGCACTCCCTTTCATTATTATGTGTGGGACGCAGTTGAGCGAAAGACCAACAAAACTCCTTTTAGCACCAAAGATGAACTTAAAAAGCAAGGATTAAGGCAGCATTCACCAACTTAAACAAGGAGACCGTCCAGAAGAGTTGCAGAAGATTCCGAAGTCGTCTGGAGGCCATGGTTGAAGCCGATGGCGATTTTATTGAATATATTTACTCTTTAGTATTAAATGATATTTTTGAACAATTTTGGTAAATATATCTGTCTTATTTTCATTTTTACGTAATTTAGACGACGATTAATCCATCGCACTTTTTATGTAGTAACATATTTATGTGTATATATGCTTTGCAAAGAATTTGCTAATACGTTTATATATCTATATGTATGGAAATATGTGTATGTATGTATGTATGTATGTATGTGTATGAATCATAATTATGTCAACGCATGTTCATGCATATACTCATGTGTAATTGTATCTCAAATCTCAATGTGCGTGTGGGGGAGAAAAATCTTAGAGCGGGTTTTTTTTGTTTGGGTGTGACTGACTAGTGAAGAAGGGGAGAAATAAGACAAAGACATAAAAAACAATCAGTAAGAAAGAATTAATGGGACGGGACAAAAAACAAGAAGAAAAATGAGAAAAAAAAGGAATGGAAATAGAATAGGCTTTATAAAGAAGAGTTGGGACCGCAAAAGAAAGAAAGAAAGAAAGAAAGAAAGAAAGAAAGAAAGAAAGTAGATATCAAAAAATACATGAAAAATAAAAAAAGTGTAAACTATGGTAGAAAGTAAGAATTAAAAAAGAAAGAAAGAAAGAAAGAGAGGAAGAAAGAAAGAAAGAAAAAAGAAAGAAAGAAAGTAGATATCAAAAAATACATAAAAAAACGTCTAAACGATGGTAGAAAGTAAGAATTGAAAAAGAAAAAAAGAATGAAAGAAAGAAAAAAGAAAGAAAGAAAGAAAGAAAGAAAAAAGAAAGAAAGAAAGAAAAAAGAAAGAAAGAAAGTAGATATCAAAAAATACATGAAAAATAAAATAAGTATAAATGATGGTAGAAAGTAAGAATTAAACAAGAAAGAAAGAAAGAAAGAAAGAAGATATAAAAAATACATGAAAAATAAAAATAGTGTAAACGATGGTAGAAAGTAAGAATTAAAAAAGAAAGAAAGAAAGAAAAACGAAAAAAAGAAAAAGAATGAAATAATGAAACAAAGAAGGAAACAAAGAAAATGAGTAATAAAAATCGAAAGAAAAAGAACTATCCATAAGAAAATAGATGAAAAAAGAGTAAATGATTGTAGTAAATTAGACTTAAAAAAGTAATAAAGACAGAAAGAAAGAAAAATATAATAAAAGAAAGAAAAAAATGATTATGAGAAATAAATTGGGATGAAAAGGAAACAGTAACGAGAAAATAGATGAAACTAAGAAAAAGTGTAAACGTTGGTAGAAAGTAAGAGAGGAAACAAAAAGAAAGAAAGAAGAAAAGAAAGAAAAAAGAAAGAAAGAAAGAAAGAAATGACATTCGAAAGAAAAGAAAATAGCAAAAAGAAAATAGAAGTTTAAACGATGTTACAAAATAAGAACTAAAATCAGAAAGAAAGAAAAAAATGAAAGAATCAGTGTAAGAAATAATGACAAAAAGAAAGAAATAATGACGAAAAGAAAGAAAGAAAGAAAACGATAAATAAAGTTAGAAATAACAGAAACTACCAATTAGAAAATAGATAAAAAACACGTGTAACCGATGAAGGAAAGTAAAAATTAAAGCAGAAAGAAAGAAAGAAAACTGTAATAAAACAATTAAAGAAAGACAGAAAGAAAAAGAAAATAAAGAGAAAAGACATGAAAAAACTATGAGAAAGATAATGAAAAAAAGAAAAAGTGTAAAAAAGTGTAAACGATGTTAGAGAGCAAGAATCAAATGAGAAAGAAAGAAATGATAGAAGAATGAAAGAAGTGAAGAAAGAAAGAAAGTGAGAAATAAAAATGCAAATAAAAAGAACTAGCAGTAAGAAAATAGTTGGAGAATTTGTAAAAAATGGTAGAAAAATGAATTAACAAAAAAAGAAAGAAAGAAAGAAAGAAAGGAAATCAGAAATTAAATTCGACAATAAAGAAACTAGCAAAAACAGATTAGATGAAAAAAGAGGAAAATGGAAAATAGATGTAAACAAAATTTGTAAAAAAATGGTAGAAAGAAAAACGAAAGAAAGAAAGAAAGAAAGAATTAGCAATAAGTAAATAAATGATAAAAAAGTGTAAACACTGGAAGTAAATAAGAAATAAAAAAGAAAAAAGAAGAAAGAACGAAGAAAGAAAGAAGAAAGAACGAAGAAAGAAAGAAGGAAAAAAGAAATAAGGAAAGAAAACAAAAAAGCAACAAAATGAGAAATAAAATTAGAAATAAAAGAAACTACCAAGAAGATAGATAAAAAAAGAAGAAAAATTGTTTAACAATGTTAGAAAGAAAGAAAGAAAGAAAGAAAAATCGAAAAAAGAAACTAGCAATAAAAAACTGATGATAAAACAAAAATATTGAACAATATGTAGAAAGAAAGAAAGAAAGAAAGAATAAGAAAAGAGAGAATGAAAAAGAAAGGAATGAAGAAACTGAGAAGTAAAATTCTCAAAAAAGAAAGCAGCAATGAGAAAATAGAACAAAAATTCGTATCGAGAGGAAAAAGTAATAATTAAAACAGAAAGAAAGAGAAAACAAAATAGCCGAAAATCAGAAACTTAGAATTATGAAGAAGTAAAAAGAATGAAAACAAATTTGAGAAAATAAAGAAAGAAAAGCAGAAGAAATTAATCAGAAATTAATAATTAAAAGAAAGAAAAAAGCAAACGATAATAAGAAGAGAAAGAAAGAAAAAAACAACATCTAAAGAAAAACAGGAAAACTAAATTTAAAAAAAGAGAGAAAGAAAAAGGAAAATAAAGGAAAAACCTAAAAATAGTAATTAGAGAGTGAGAATTACAAAAGAAAGAAACAAAGATAATCGAATATCAAAAAAGAAAAGAAAAAGAAAAAATTTCAGGAATTGTAAATTCAAAGAAAAAAGAAATTAAGAAAAGAGAAAAAGAAAATAACAAATTTAAAATATTTTTCAATAGGTAGTTTAAAAAGACAGAACTAATGAATAAAAGAAGAAATGAAAAAAATAGAATAGCTTAAAATAAAAAGAAATCAGAATAATCAGAAAAAAAACGAAAAATAAGTTAACAAAGTGTGAAAAAAGAAAGAAAGACAAAACAAAAAATATTAAATCTGAAATGGAGAATTAAAAGAAACAGAGAAACAAAAAACTGTAAAAAGTGTAAGAGAACAAATGAAAATCAAAAAATGAGAAAGAAAAAAGAAAGAAAGAAAGAGAGAAAGAGAGAAAGAAAATTAAAAAAGAAATGTAAAACAAAAAAGCATTACAGACATCACAAATTTTGAATTAAAAAAAAGATAGAGAGAAAAATAAATAGAAAGAAAGAAAAAAGAAAGAAACTGGAAAATAAGTAAGAGAAAAAGTGAAAATTAAAAAGAAAGAAAGAAAAGAATTTAAAAAAGAAAGGAAAAAAAATAGAATGACAGACATCACAAATTTCAAATTAAAAGAACGATAGATAAAAGAATAAAAAGAACGAGAGTAAGAAAGAGAGAAAGAAAGAAAAACTGGGAAATGATTACGAGAAAAAAATAAAAATCAAAAAGAAAGAAAGAAAGAGAGAAAGAAAGAAAGAAAGAAAGAAAGAAAGAAAGAAAGGAATTTAAAAAAGAAAGAAAAACAAAATAGAATTACAGATATTACAAATTTCTAATTAAAAGAAAGAAAGAAAGAAACTGAGAAATGATTAAGAGAAAAAAGTAAAAATAAAAAAGAATGAAAGAAAGAAAGAGAAAGAAAGAAAGAAAGAAAGAAAGGAATTTAAAAAAGAAAGAAAAACAAAATAGAATTACAGATATTACAAATTTCTAATTAAAAGAAAGAAAGAAAGAAACTGAGAAATGATTAAGAGAAAAAAGTAAAAATCAAAAAGAAAGAAAGAAAGAAAGAGAGAAAGAGTGAAAGAAAGAAAGAAAGAAAGGAATTTAAAAAAGAAAGAAAAACAAAATAGAATTACAGATATTACAAATTTCTAATTAAAAGAAAGAAAGAAAGAAACTGAGAAATGATTAAGAGAAAAAAGTAAAAATCAAAAAGAAAGAAAGAAAGAGAGAAAGAATGAAAGAAAGAAAGAAAGAAAGAAAGAAAGGAATTTAAAAAAGAAAGAAAAACAAAATAGAATTACAGATATTACAAATTTCTAATTAAAAGAAAGAAAGAAAGAAACTGAGAAATGATTAAGAGAAAAAAGTAAAAATCAAAAAGAAAGAAAGAAAGAAAGAGAGAAAGAGTGAAAGAAAGAAAGAAAGGAATTTAAAAAAGAAAGAAAAACAAAATAGAATTACAGATATTACAAATTTCTAATTAAAAGAAAGAAAGAAAGAAACTGAGAAATGATTAAGAGAAAAAAGTAAAAATCAAAAAGAAAGAAAGAAAGAGAGAAAGAATGAAAGAAAGAAAGAAAGAAAGAAAGAAAGGAATTTAAAAAAGAAAGAAAAACAAAATAGAATTACAGATATTACAAATTTCTAATTAAAAGAAAGAAAGAAAGAAACTGAGAAATGATTAAGAGAAAAAGTAAAAATCAAAAAGAAAGAAAGAAAGAAAGAAAGAGAGAAAGAATGAAAGAAAGAAAGAAAGAAAGGAATTTAAAAAAGAAAGAAAAACAAAATAGAATTACAGATATTACAAATTTCTAATTAAAAGAAAGAAAGAAAGAAACTGAGAAATGATTAAGAGAAAAAAGTAAAAATCAAAAAGAAAAAGAAAGAAAGAAAGAAAGAGAAAGAAAGAAAGAAAGAAAGAAAGAAAGAAAGAAAGAAAGGAATTTAAAAAAGAAAGAAAAACAAAATAGAATTACAGATATTACAAATTTCTAATTAAAAGAAAGAAAGAAAGAAACTGAGAAATGATTAAGAGAAAAAAGTAAAAATCAAAAAGAAAGAAAGAAAGAAAGAGAGAGAGAATGAAAGAAAGAAAGAAAGAAAGAAAGAAAGGAATTTAAAAAAGAAAGAAAAACAAAATAGAATTACAGATATTACAAATTTCTAATTAAAAGAAAGAAAGAAAGAAACTGAGAAATGATTAAGAGAAAAAAGTAAAAATCAAAAAGAAAGAAAGAAAGAAAGAGAGAAAGAATGAAAGAAAGAAAGAAAGAAAGGAATTTAAAAAAGAAAGAAAAACAAAATAGAATTGCAGATATTACAAATTTCTAATTAAAATAAAGAAAGAAAGAAACTGAGAAATGATTAAGAGAAAAAAGTAAAAATCAAAAAGAAAGAAAGAGAGAAAGAATGAGAGAAAGAAAGAAAGAAAGAAAGAAAGAAAGAAAGAAAGAAAGGAATTTAAAAAAGAAAGAAAAACAAAATAGAATTACAGATATTACAAATTTCTAATTAAAAGAAAGAAAGAAAGAAACTGAGAAATGATTAAGAGAAAAAGTAAAAATCAAAAAGAAAGAAAGAAAGAAAGAGAGAAAGAATGAAAGAAAGAAAGAAAGAAAGAAAGAAAGGAATTTAAAAAAGAAAGAAAAACAAAATAGAATTACAGATATTACAAATTTCTAATTAAAAGAAAGAAAGAAAGAAACTGAGAAATGATTAAGAGTAAAAGTGAAAATCAAAAAGAAAGAAACAAACAAATAAACAAAGAAACAAAGAAAGTGTGAAAACAGTAAGATAAAAAAATAAAAATAAAAGTGAGAAAGAAAGAAAGAAAGAAGAAAGAAAAATAATTGGGTAAGTAAAGAAGAAAACAAATAGAGAATCAGTTGGTAATTTTTAAAAGAAACAACCGACTTTCAGAAAAGAATGGAGCAACAATGTGATAGAGATCACAAATTCCGAATTAAAAGAAAATAGAAACAAAAAAACAAAGAGAGAAAGAAAAACGGAAAGAATGATATTTTGGTAATGAATAAATCAAATGAAAAATACTAATCAATTGGTTATTTAAAAGAAAGATTTTAGAAAAGAAATTAAAAGCAAAAAAACAAAAAAACTGATACACATCAAAATTTCCGAACAAAATGAAACAAAGAAAGATAGAATATTAGAAAAAAAGAAGAAAAAAAAGGAAGAAAAATAACTAGTTAAAGAAGAAACCAAATAAAAAATATTAATCAATTATTAATAAAAAAAACAAATTTAAGAATTTAAAAAGGTAGAAGTAAAAACAAAAACAAATTCTGAATTAAAACATAGAAAGAAAGAAAAAAAGAATTGGGTAAAAAGAAACCAATATATGAAAAATATTAATCAATTATTAATTAAAAAAAAGTAATTTAAGAAAAGAAAGCAAAAACAAAATAAAATCACAGATATCACAAATTCCAAATGAATAAAACAAAAAAGACAGAAAAATAGAAAAAAGAGAGAACGAAATAGAAGGAAAATTAATTAGTTAATGAAGAAATCAGATGAAAAATATTAATCAATTAGTAATTGTAAAAGAAACAAACGCGTTTAATAAAAGAAAGAAAAAACAAGATAAAAGGACGGAAATGACATATTCCGAATTAAAGAAACAAAAACGAGAGAAAAATAGAAAAAAGAAAGAAAGAAGAATAAAAAGAAAAATAATTGGGTAAAGAAGAAAACAAATGAAAAATATGAAACAATTCGTAATGTTAGAAGAAAAAAACAGTTTTAAGAAAAAAAAATCAGACATCACAAAAAAAGAAAAAAGAAAGAAAGAAAGAAAGGAAACTAGAAAGAAAAGTAATTAGGTAAAGAAGAAAATGAATGAAAGATATTAACCAATTGGTAATTTTAAAAGCAACAAACAAATTTAAGAAAAGAAAGGGAAAGCAAAATAAAATGACTGATATGACAAATTCCGAATAAAATTAACATATAGAAAAGAAAAAAAGAAAAAAGAAAGAAAGAGAAATAGAAGAAAAATAATTGGGTAAAGAAGAAAACAATGAAAAATATTTAACAATTCGTAATTTTAAAAGAAACAAATTTCAGAAATACAAAATAAAATCACAAACATCATGAATGACGTATTAAAAGCAAGAAATAAAAAGAAAGAAAGAAATGAAAATCAAAAAATATGAATTAAAAAAGAAAAGAAAGAAAGAAAGAAAGAAAGAAAGAACGAAAGGAGTTTAAAAAAAGAAAGGAAATACAAAGTAGATTTACAGATATGACAAATTTCGAATTAAAAGAAATATAGAAAAATCAAAAGAAAGAAAGAAAGAAAGAAAGCAATAAAGAAAGAAAGAAAGAAAGAAAAATAAAAAGAATAATTGGGTAAAAAAAAGAAAGCAAATGGAAAATGTTAAATGATAATTTTAAAAGAAACAACCGACTTAAAGAATAGAACGGAAAAAAGAATAAAATGACAAACATCGCAAATTCCAAACTAAACGGTAGAAATACAAAAATAAAGAAAGAAAAATAAAAAGAATAATTGGATAAAGAAGAGAGCAAATGAAAAATATTAAGCAATTTTTATAATGCTAAAAGAAAGAAACGAATTTAAAGGAAAAGCAAAATAAAATGACTGACATGACAAATTCCAAATTAAGAGAAACATAGAAAGATTGAAAAATAGAAAAGACAAAAAGAAAGAATAGAAGAAAGAATAATTGGGTAAAGAAGAAAAAAATGAAAAATATAAACAATTATTGATTTTAAAAGAAAAAAACAAATTTAAGAAAAGAAAGGAAAAACAAAATAAATTGCAGACATGACAAATTCTGAATTAAAAGAAAGAAAGAAAGAAAGAAAGAAAGAAAGAAAGAACTGGGTAATGAAGAAATCAAATGAAAAATATTAATGACTTGGTAATTTGAAAAACAAACAAACGAATTAATGAAAAGAAAAGAAAAGCAAAATAAAATGACAAATTCCGATTAAAAAGAAACTATGAAATCCCAAATTCCGATTAAAAAGAAACTATGATTAAACATGCCTGATCAGATCGCGGAATGAAAAAAGAAGGATCGAACCCAAGTAGAGGATACTTGACGGTAACATTGCTCTATCGACAGGAACGAAAACAACGAGTTGTAGTGGCCTTGTCAAACATCGCGAGATGGTTCAGTCAGTTAAGTGCCATACGTGATACACGCTTAGGCGATCATGTCTCGAAAGAGACATGACTGACTGGGCAGAAGATTATCCCACAGTAGGTTGCCATTGCTGTCTGAGGTAGACTGGTTGCCGACCAAGGCTATAGAACCCAATCTGTCCTGCTATTTAACCCATAACTGGAAGGAAGAGATGGATTAATACCTTTCTCAAGGGTATTTGCGCGTAAGTGAATACAATGGATTCAACTGGAATTCGAACTCGGCTCCCCGGTTTCTCGTTCCGAGCCGATATCCACTGTACCTCAACGCACATCCCGCGAGATGGTTAAAGAGACAAAAAGGGCAACATACGGATTTCCACATATAAGTAACAAAATTCATGTTGTGGCGAATCTTTGTAGCCAAGTTGTTGTGGCCTGTTAAATTGTGAGATGTAATATTTAAACTTTTGAAGATTGTTGCTATCAGGAAGCAAATGAAAAGGCATTCCACAAACAGAAATACGAGAAAATAACTTGTTGGAGTAGCAGACGCGGTTAAATTTATCTATTTCGACGGTAAAAAGGTGGGACCTAGATGCCAATCTAGTAAAATGCGTGAATACATGAGGTCGGGAACCAGGGAAAACTCTCGTCAGAGCAGTTACCATAAAAATACTTATAGAAAAGAGAGAGGGAAGCCCCAACACTTCTGTCAGAAAATGATTATTTTGATAGATGGAAGTGACCATCTATTTTGATAGATCGGGTGACTATCTATTTTGATAGATGGAAGTGACCATCTATTTTGATAAATGAAAGTGACTATCTATTTTGATAGAATGAAGTGACCATCTGTTTTCATAAATCGAAGTGACTATATATTTTGATAGATGGAAGTGACTATCTATTTTGATAGATCGAAGTGACTCTATTTTGATATATGAAAGTGACTATTTTGATAGATTGAAGTGACCATCTATTTTGATAGATCGAAGTGACTATCTACTTTGATAGATGGAAGTGACTATCTGTTTTGACAGATCGAAGTGACTATCTACTTTGATAGATGGAAGTGACTATCTGTTTTGATAGATCGAAGTGACTATCTACTTTGATAGATGGAAGTGACCATCAGTTTTGACAGATCGAAGTGACTATCTACTTTGATAGATGGAAGTGACTATCTGTTTTGATAGATGGAAGTGACTATCTACTTTGATAGATGGAAGTGACTATCTGTTTTGATAGATTGAAGTGACCATCAGTTTTGACAGATCGAAGTGACTATCTACTTTGATAGATGGAAGTGACTATCTGTTTTGATAGATCGAAGTGACTATCTACTTTGATAGATGGAAGTGACTATCTGTTTTGATAGATCGAAGTGACTATCTAGTTTGATAGATGGAAGTGACTATCTGTTTTGACAGATCGAAGTGACTATCTACTTTGATAGATGGAAGTGACTATCTGTTTTGATAGATCGAAGTGACTATCTACTTTGATAGATGGAAGTGACTATCTGTTTTGACAGATCGAAGTGACTATCTACTTTGATAGATGGAAGTGACTATCTGTTTTGACAGATCGAAGTGACCATCTATTGTTGCTATACTATTAAGTTAACTTGAAATACTCACGGTCACTTAGTTTCACTCTAAAATGTAACTAGTATTGAGGGGATACAAATAAACCAACTACGGAAATTTAACTATCTGAGGTGTCTTATCATAGACGATTGAATGTGTGACACCAAAATCTGAAGTTGCATTGGAATGGTATGCGCGCTGTCTTCAAAATATTAAGAAACAGAAAAGAAATCTCTAGAAACAACGAAAATTGTACAGAACTGTTATGTAATATCAATCATCCTATATAATTGATTCGTTTTCTATGGTTAATCAACTCTTTGCAGGTTATTTAAAGGCAGAAAATATTTTTAGATTGTAAGGAAAAAGTACTGAACTGTATATATGGCAGTGAATGCTGGACAATCTTCTCGGAGATTAAGGAGGGACTCGAAGCGTGGTTCTGGAAAAAGATTCTGAGGATACTATGTAAAGAACACATGAGCAAGGACAAGTTTTTTTGGAGTGGATGAAAATGAAAGAAGACACGTAATGGGGAAGGAGTGCATAGAGAAAGTGATACTCACAAGGTGGATAGAGAAACAGAGAAAAAGGGGAAAACAGCAGTGACATACTTGATGGATTAAGCAACTGAATGGCACAGCAAGTTTTATATCTAAGACACAATGAAGAAAGACGACTTGGAGAATTTGACACTCACATGACATATTGAAAGTAACACGAACATAGGAAAACTGTTAGTAATCTATCTAACAAGCTTGCATAAAATAAATGGAAAACATTATATGAATATATAAAAGGGAATTGCTTAGAGGAAGGTGTGGAGAGACATGATCGCCAACGTTCTGAAGAGACACGGTACATAAAAGAAGGTATTTTTACATCTCTTCACCGCACCACTCAAGTTGTTAATCAATACTGGAGAAAGAAAAATTCAAAACCGCGAAAAACGCTTACGATAAATATTTCTTCAAACGATCATAGAAAAGCACATTGTATGGATATTAAAAGAAAGGGAAGTTGTGAAGAGACATGATTGCTCACGTCCTCAACAGCCAAAATATTTACTGTTTATTACGGACTGCTTCTTAACTGGTGTTCGAGTTCTCGTAAATCAAAATTTCAAATGCTGATTTTACTGACAGGACGTTTGGCTCAATCCATTATTTTACATTTAATTCTCACTACAGCTTGTTCTTGTATCATACTAAGTTAACTGAGCCTAATCCGTCACAAGACCATGAGTATGAAGGTGTCCAGTAAAACAAAATACATTGCTAGACTAGCTTTATCTACGAAACCAGTTTATAGACCAAAGCTATAACTATTAGTTTAGCTAAGCTTGGCACAAGACCACAACAGTGTAGCGTTTAGTGAAGACAGAAATTGTATAATGAACAAATAGGTCTGTAAGACAAAAGTGCTACAAATTGCAACCAAAATCTGGAAAGATATAGATAGGAGCAGAAAAAACGGGTGATAAACTACAAAGTTTCATGTATCGGGACCCGAGAGATAATCGACGTACTGTAGTTAAGAGAATAGGTAACAGCGAAGAGCCCATTGTTATTTACCATTCTGCCTTCAATAAAATTACTTTTAAACAAGTATATTTTTTAAATATCTATAGTCAAACTTTTATTTTTTTAATCGTATGTACCTCACGCAATGCAGTTAATCCACTAAGGCACAAGGCTTACTGGGTATGAAAGAATTAGAAAACCGAAAACATTAGGAAGGATTAATAACACTAGAGTTATGAAGAAGACAGTAGATAATGATTGACATTGCTTTTACATTCTTGAAAATCAAAGTTGTCCGGAAAGCACAAAGACGGACGTAGGTTACCATTGCTTTTTGGGGTAGACTGGTTATCAACCCAATCTGTCCTGTTATTTGACCTATAGCTGAAGAGATGGATTAATACCTTTCCCAAGGGTATAAGCGACTTAAGTGAATATAACGAATTCAACTAAAATTCCAACTCGGATCTTCTATTTTTTTGTTTCTAGCCGATATCCACTGCACCACAAGACATATCAATTCAGTCAGTTAAGTGCCATACGTGATACACGCTTGGGCGATCATGTATCGAAAGAGACATGACTGACTGGGCAGAAGAGTATACCGCAGTAGGTTGCCATTGCTTTCTGCGGTAGACTGGTTGCCGACCAAGGCTATAGAACCCAATCTGTCCTGCTATTTAACCCATAACTGGAAGGAAGAGTCGGATTAATTCCTTTCCCAAGGGTATTTGCGCGTAAATGACTACAATGGATTCAACTGGAATTCGAACTCGGCTCCCCGGCTTCTCGTTCTGAGTCGATATCCACTGTACCATAACGCACATCCGGTAGATATCAGTTACTGCGCTTAATTTTATAAAGTCTTAGTACCATAGCGAAGAGTCCATCGGAACAATTACGATGAAAGTATTTATAGAAAATGGAAGTAACTTTATGGTGGCAAGAAAGTATACAAAGCCGAGATGCCAGTTCAGAAGCTATAATATGGCTGATTCGATTTTGGATTTTATTAGGAATCTCTAAACAAATGGTAGTAGCACCGGTCCATTTATGGCAACAATATTCTAAGCATAGGTAAATAGCAGACTTTTAGATATGTAAGATATGTGAGATAGATTCTGGAGCGAACACGATACAGTGAACTAATTTCTTCGCAGTTGACCTAGAAATGGATTCACTGTAATCATTTCACTTCATAATGTTAACTCGAGTCACTCTCATAGAGGTTAGCACCAGCCATGCTTATGAAAGACAGAAAAGGGTACCTTAGATAGAGAACAGGTAAATGACTTAATTAGCAGACCGACTGGTAATTAGGAGCCTTAACTCTTGCGTAGCGTCAAGAGCTGCTGCTCTGATCAACATTTGAATAATACCGGGGTTCTTGTAGTGCCATGTCGCGCATGGATAGATGTCCCTGCAAGCGCTTTCGGTGGGCAATCCCGAGGCCACACTTTCATACAGACCGAGCCAGTTCCCATCACAGCGCATATCGTGGATAATGACCGCTTGCATTCTCTACTCAAGGTCCCTCCCTACCAACAAATTTTAACATGATAAACAGAATCAGAAATAACCTTAATTAATACTCGCCACTGTCTACACATAGAGCTATTTGAAAACAACAGCGAACAAAGAAAAGGTTATGAGAAGATAAATAAAGCAGGCGGACGTTTGAAATGTAAAACATAAATTTAAGTATCATTAAACCTACAGTGTTTTCTCTTGAAGTTTAATTTTGGCAGACATTTGGTTATATTTTCGTTTCCTCCTCTTACTGGATGTGCGTTGTGGTACAGTAGGTATCAACTCGGAGCGACAAACCAGGGAGCCGAGTTCGAGTTCCAGGTGAATTCTTCGCATTCACTTACTCACAAATACCCTTGGAAAAGGTATTAGTCCGTCTCTTCCCTCCAGTTATGGGTTAAATAATAGAACAGATTGGGTTTCATAGCCTTGGCTGGCGACCAGTTTTCCGCAGAAATCAATGGCAACCTACTGCGGGATAATCTTCTGCCCGGTCAGTCATGTCGCTTTCGAGACATGATCGCCCAAAGCGTGTATCACGTATGACACTTAACTGACTGATTGACTTCTTACCGAATGGGAATGGGATGTCAACTGAGGATCGAACTCACGATCTAAGGCTGTCAGTAAGGAGCATCCAACTCTTTACTCAGACCTAACTGATACAGCGAGACAAGCTTGTTACCCATTACACCACGTCGAAATACCCAAATATAAAGATGCTGTAAGAGTAGCTTCGTTGTGGTACAAGGCTGACAGTATAAAGTATCAAATGAGGCTCGAACTTGCTTCTTCATCTGTGTGCCGTGTCCCTTCAGGACGTAGGCGATCATGGTCCTCCACATCTCCCTATCCTTTCTCTTGTTACCCTACCCAACCCTGCTCTGCTATCCAGTTGTTCAATCCCATAAAATATGTCACCTGCTGCTTTTCCCTATCTCTCTTTCCCTCTATCTGACCTGTGAATCTCAGATTCACCAAGTCCTCCTTTCTCATTACATGTCTTTTCCTGATGTCAAGCATCAGTTTTCTTTTAGTTTCCATACTCTTCAAAACTTCGTCATCGCTCATATATTCGGTCCATGGTATCCTCAGCATCCTTCTGTAGAAACACATTTCCGTTGATTCAAGTCTTTCCTTCATATTTGATGAGATTGTCCAGCATTCGCTGCCATATTGAAAGACAGACATCAGATAACAATGTTTTGCAAAATTCCCTTATCGTCCTTTGATTTTAGACAGTTTTCAGCTGTATTTGGGATCATTGTCTTGTTGCAAAACAAAATTTTGTCCCGGTAATACGTCAGCCTCTCATGTATTGAATGATATTCTTCTTTTTGCATAATGTCATTAATTTAAACAAAGTCATTACAAAACCACCACCATGCTTAACCATTGGCAAAATGTAATTTTTGCTCATTCGTTCAGAAGGAGTTGTTCGTTTAAGTTCAAAAAGCTTAAATTGGAACTCATCAGTTTATAGTACCCTTTTCCAATCTTCTAAAGTCTAATCCTTGTGCTGGTGTAGCCATTTAATCTTTTGAAATTATTTTCCTTTTTTAATAGAAACTTAACTGATCCACATCCTTTAGACCCAACAGAACGAAATCTTAAGTCATAATTGGATTTTTTTTTTTTAATCATATCACGCCGAGCAAGTTGGTAACGCCACTGATGTGCAGGGGGCTACGTGAGAGTGAAAAGATTTGGAAAAGAGAAAGCCGGAAACCACGTCCTAAACAGGGAACAAGGGATGAGCCTCTACACCTGTACAATAGACGTGGGTGGAGTGTGAACCGGGGACGTATAGAATTAACTTCACCATTTAGTTAGGGAGCTGTTTTTATTCTGTTCCTTTTGATAGACGGGCTCAAGTGTCTAGTATTCACAATAGATGTAACTCTGACCCTCCTAGATATGTTTTCTTTTGTTTCTGAATGTCGCTGCAGGCAATAAGTCACTCTATTTCGATATCTGTTATTTTCTAGTAATCTGACATTCAGAATACTCTTCTATAGAAAGAATTTCCACTTGGGCTCTTTTTTCAATACTAATCTGTTTCATTCTTGGCATTTAACGTATTCTTAAAATTAATTTCACTCCTACATTTATCTAAATGGAAACGTATATCTACCAAGCAGTGGAGTTGAAATTTTTGTAATATAGGGTTGAGTTATGATAATGGTTAGATCCAAAGTTGCTGTTCTTTTGGTGGTTTTTACTGATAAAATGTATTTTGGCAAGCAGGATTTTTATCGTAAAGTGCTCGATATATGTGTGGAAATAGAGCGTTGATAAGCATAAAGAGTTTTTCACTTTAACTGAGCAGTTTCATCCCGACTTCGAAGTTTTGTGAGGATACCGTTATGATATCCCCACTCATCTTGGCTGGTTTGCCGTTAGGTCCCTTTTTTGTTGTTTATATAGAGCATGGTGAGATTTTTGAGGGAGCGGTCTTGTTTGTGATTAGTTAAATTTAATTTTTTGATTTGTTTGTTTGTCCTATTTATTTTCCTTTTATTGTGCAGGTTTTGATTTATTTTTATCACTTATTGTTTTTAGTGTTCACGTGAGTGTGTGTTTGCTTAATTGCTTTATATTGTTTTTTAGATTGGGTTGATCTCTTTTGCTGCATTGAGCTCTTTTATTGGTTTGACCTTTTTCTTACTGTATTGGTGTGTTTTGCCGCGTGACAGTTTATTCTTTCTGGGTCATAGTTGCGTGTTTATGTTTTGTGCATATTTGTGTTTGTAGGATCTATGTATATTTTTCTGTTTGGTGCATATATATATATATATATATATATATATATATATATATATATATATATATATATGTATATACGTGTTCCAGTATTTGAAATCAAACATAAAAGAAACGACTTCCATCGGTATGCATAATCTTCAACTACTGTGTGTAAAAGTTACCAGCGCTCTTTGTAAACCTAGAATTTAAATACACATTCGAAACCCCGTTTTGAAGCTGGAATCTATTGCGCACAGCTATTATTTAATGAATATCATTATATGCAATACCATTAATATTTAATGGGTACCATTATATTCAATACCATTAATATTTAATGTGTACTATTATATTCAATACCATTAATATTTAATGGGTACTATTATATTCAATACCATTAATATTTGGATTCCATTCCCAATACTTAACCAGATATTAACTCCAGCTTTACCTTTAGTTTGACTGATTTCTTTTTCTATTTACATAATAATTAAAATGAATTATGAGTTTCGAGACTGTTCCCAGTGTTCAGGTAAAGATTGGCACAATTGTCACCTTCATACTGCCCAACTTAATCTGCTTCTTGACAAAATCAAGAAATTCTGTCCATATTGATTCTATTTTTTTTCCAGACGTACTCTGATCTACCAGACGGCGAAATCCATCGACGTGTTTTCTTGTTGTTCATTATCACCAGATTCAGTCAACTAGCATTGATTGAGATGCATATTTGAATATTAAAGCTTCTGAGTTATTTATTGGCATAATTCTATAAGAAAGATTATTATTATTATATCATTTTTCATCATATTTAGATTTTTTTTATTATTATTATTATTATTATTATTATTATTATTATTATTATTTCATTTTTCATCATATTTCGATTTCTGCTTTGGTCTCACTACGTACCAAGTCTGCGGGGAGACCTAAGGCAGGTCGTGGCGTGTTGTTATGACTCCATTTCATGTTTTTCTATCTTCCTTATCATCCCTAGCATTACATAGATAAAGTTTTCCTTAGTGTGTGGGCTGTACTTAATAAAACAATTTTTTGTATATCTCTTAAGCTGGGGTTTCCAGGGATTCTTTCAATGTGTTGTTTTGTTCCATTTTTTATCATTCCAAGTGCACCTACTATCACTGGCACAACTCTTGTTTTCAATTTCCACATTTTTTCTATTTCAATTTCCAGGTCTTTATATTTTGACAGTTTTTCAAATTCCTTGATTGCTATGTTACAATCCGCTGGACAAGCCATATCAATTAATAGACAAATTTTCTCCTTCTGGTTTTTAACAATAATGTCTGGCCTGTTTGCTTCAGTTTTTCTGTCTGTGTAGAGGGTGCCTTGTCCCTTCAGGACGTAGGCGATCATGGATCTCCACGTCTCCCTATCCCTTGTGGCTCTTAGTATGTTTGCTCCTGTTGCTCCTGGCAACCCCCGTTCCGTCATCCACCTGATCAGACCCTGCAAATATGTTATCCGCTGCCTTCCTCTGTCTCTCCTTCCTTCTATCTGTCCAGTCAGTATCAGGTTCTCCAGGCTCTCCTTCCTCATTGCATGTCCCAGGAACTTCAGTTATCTCTTCCTGATGCTCAGCATCAATTTCCTTTTTGTTGCCATTCTTTCTAACACTTCGTCGTTGCTTGTATGCTCAGTCCACCATATCCGTAGCATCCTTCTGTAGAACCACATTTCGGCCGCTTCCAGTTTTGTCCTCATTTTCGATGATATTGTCCAGCATTCACAGCCATATTGAAGAACTGACATCACGTAGCAGTCTATCACTCTAGCACTCTGTAACCGGTGCTGGGTGATGTTCATACCAGTGTTTGTTTACAGATTTTCCATAATGTTTGCACATTGTCCAATGTAAATATCGCCCAACTCTATCGTGGCGATTTTATATTCATTTGGAGCAAGTACAGAACAACCTGAGATTAGGTGGTCTATTGTTTCTTGGTGTTTATCACAAAACCTGCATTTTGGATCCATATTATTATGCATAATATTTGCCTGAAAGTTTCTAGTGAAAAGACTTTGGTCTTGTGCTGCAAGAATAAAGCCTTCAGTTTCAGAATTTAATCCAGATGCACGTAACCATCGATGAGTATTAACTTTGTCAACATTGGATTTATTGGCACGTTCTGGATATTGGCCATGCAGAGGTTTGTCTTGCCAGCGCTGTTTCATCTGTTCAAGAGCTTTATCTTTGGCTTTCATTTTCATATTTTTTGCCGCAATAGTTGGTTCTTGGCTTCTGTTTTGCTTTTCTACAGAATCTACTTTTCTACAGAATCTACTACATTATTATTATTATTAGTAGTAGTAGTAGTAGTAGTAGTAGTAGTAGTACTAGTAGTAGTAGTCGTCGTAGTATTCAGACCATATGATCAATGGTAGCAAGTAAAAAGTCTATTTTTAGATCACCACTCTTGATTTAAGAAAATAAACCGCTCATATTTACGTCTCACTGACAGGCGTACAATACTTTCCGAATTATTTTCGCTGTTCCGAGCAGTCAAACCTTTTTATAAAAGCTCCATTTAAAGATATTTGCGAGGAAGATTCTATGTTTTAGATCACTGATACTATGATGTCATTCTTTGCACGTCATTCCTAAGCTTTCTGTATTCCATCCTTTATTTTATTGTAGCTCTGGATCTACTTTATTTCGATATTTTTTTTAATTTAATCATTTCACCCTAAGCAAGACGGAACCGCTACAAGTGCGCAGGTGAGACGAAAGACTGGGTACAGGGGTCATCGAAGAAAGAATCAAAGATGAATGGGATTCAAGAAAGAAGATGGCAATCGACATTGCATTTAAAATTGTTGGAGAGTGTACTTATCAGGGAAACAAGTAAAAAGAAAAGGTGTTCCACAGGCGAGAAGTGCGAGAAAATAAACTGTTAGAGTAGAAGTGCCGGTTACATTTAATTATTTCAACAGTAAAAGGGTGGTACCTAGATGTCGAATCTAGTACCACGCTTAAATTCACATGAACGAGACACCAGGGAAAAAAGCTCATCAGAAAAAAAGGAACGAAAGATGATATGAAAACACTCTGATGCGTTTGATCATCTGATTAAAAGGAAAAACAGAAAAGACATATCAGTGACGCCATTTCGTTTCAGTTAGAAAAAAGAAAGGATAAAAAGAAAGGAACTACGGACGAAGTAAAAATACTCTCATGTGTTTTATCGTCTGATTGAGAGGAAAGACAGAAAAGACATATCAGTGAAACCGTTTCGTTTCACTTAAAGAAAGAAAGAAAGAAAGAAAAAAAGAAAGTAAGAAAGAAAGAAACGACAGATTATGTGAAAACACTCTCACGCGTTTTCTCGTCTGCCTCAGTGATATGGAAAACCTTGTAAGTTTTAAATCTTTTCATTTGTACCTTGTTATTTCTTCGAATAATCGCCTGCACTATTTACGATTAGAGATTTTATCTCAATAACAAGTTTACATATCCCCTATTACCTGATATCCTCTCATCTTAATTTACATTATGCTATAATTTTACCTTTTTCTTGGTTTGTTAGTTTGTCAGTTCGCCCATACATTCCGCAATTCAAATAACTCATAAGTAATGACCCATTCAGTTTTGATCGCGAGGAAAGACGGAAAAGTCATATAAGAAACGTTATGTGACTTCAGTTTGAGAAAAAAAAAGAAATGGGAGGTCGAGGAGCAAACTCATTTGTTTTAACGTCTGCATCAGTGAAATGGAAAACCTTTTCAATTTCGAATCTTTTCATTTGTACCGTCTTCTTTAAATAGTAGCCTACATTCATACTTATGACGTGTTCTTGCAATATTTTTCAAAGTTGTTAAGCTCAAATATTTAAAGAAGCAACACAGGAACTTCTACGGATATTTTAGAGCCATGGAACTTACGGTGAGTATATTCAATGGTTAACTTAAGAATTAAGATTTGTTAGAAAATTAAACTTGGAAAACCGTGAAATTTTTTGCAGATATAGCTAATTATTATTAATAATAGTATTTTTTTTTTTTACTTTCTGTGTAATTACAATCACTTGATGGATCATAACCCGAGATTTGCGGTAAGTCAAGGTAGCAAAACTACGCATTGTTCACACACATTCTGATGTTAAATGATACTTAACATGTGCAGTGTTTATGTTTTATAGGTTGATAATACAGTCCTCTGTAGATGAGCAGTTTCATACAGTACATTTTTTAGTGGATAAGTTCCCAAGTCGTCTGGTTCACACTTCTCCCTGATCTTTTGAACAGAAGCAGAAATTCATCACTTGTTTCCTGTTTAATGTTTATTAACATCATTATTATTAGTAATAATAGTAGTAGTGTTTTCTTTTTTTATTATTTCAATTTAGTTACAGTTCCTTTAGAGCGTCATCACCTGAGACCAGCGGTAAGTCAAGATAGTAAATATAAGTATTCTGTTTTTACAAATTCTGATGTCAAGTGATACTTAACACGTTTTTTTTTTTACAAACTTCGATGCTATTCCAGTGCAATTTTTTAAATCTTGTAAACAGTTTGCTGCTAAAGATGTTGTAAATGTTCTTGTCTATAATTTTTCTGATTATACCCAGTGCCCCTGTTATTACTGGTGCAACGCTAGTTTTAAGCCGACAAATTTTAATTCCAAGATCCTTACATATGTATTTATGTTGCAACCCTAAAAGATTACTGCGTGAGTAATCACCAAAACGGAGGTTGGGGATAATAGTATATCAACAAATACAAGACTCCCACACTGCATGAAATACATACGCTGCTAGTAACTGTATAATCACTCTGTATTTACTACCTCCCCACTAGAGCGAATACGACACAAGGTCAATTAAAGTGAGAATACTGAGCCCTTAATATCAGCACAAAAAATCTCGTTGACCCTGCACAAGGCATGGTCAGGGCTACTGTTGATTTTCTCCAGACGAGACTTTACCCTTCGGCGGAGCCTCGTCTGGATTCCTTCTGCCCGTAGGCAGCTTGAAAGACAAGGAGCAACGACTGATTGTCAGTATAATTACTCTTCAATAGCGTCCACGTATATAAGGGAATAGGAACATCCTATTTCTGTATACAGTTAGGCATACGACAATTTAATTTAACATTTAAGATTCCTTTTTAATCTGTTGTCACTTCCATGTTCATAAAAAAGCATAATTTATGTTTGTTATCTTTGATCACTATATTTGATCACTATATTTGATCACTATATTTTATATATCTGTCAATAGGGATGGTAAAGTTGCAGGGATATCAAGAACACTTGATCACTCGTTCAGATTGATGCTCATGAAAAAGTTTTAGCATGGGGTGCAAAGGGATATTGATGTATCTTCGAGTGAATATACTGCCAAATCTTATCATGTCATTCTTTGTATTCTTCATTTCATTTCATTAATTTCATAGAATGAATGCAAACCATTCATTTCCTTAAGATTTACTCGGGGCTCACAACAGCTGTGAATCTCATAAACAATAACGAGCGGATTAAAATTCAATAAAACTCCATAGCATTGTGCAAACGATGGCTGCACGCACTTTTGCATCACACACACACACACACACACACACACACACACACACACACACACACAATATATATATATATATATATATATATATATATATATATATGTATTCTAATTCATTTTACTGAATGAGCGATATATATATATATATATATATATATATATATATCGCTCATTCAGTAAAATGAATTAGAACACTCTGACTATTGGGCACGTATAATAATAATATACATGCATTGACAAAGCTGTTGCATCCGAATGGATCCAAAAAGCCTTGTAACTGGCCCTGAGGACTTGTTCAGGTCAGAAAATACACACAGATAGGTACACAAGCAACTAGGGCAACTACTTGCTAACACACAGATTTAATTCATCTATCTACATTATATATATATATATATATATATATATATATATATACTACCGGCCATAATTATTAGGCCATCACATTTTTTAAATGATGTATTTCATACTATTTTTAGTATTTATTGCCAAGTGGATAATTCTAAATGAAAACAGAATGGTTCTTTTGTTATTATTACTTTGTAAAATTTTACAAGGCAAGGAAGCAAAGATGAACTTGTGCGAATCACCCAAAATTTTATTTATTCTGTTGTATGCCATCAGATTAGGAGGTGATCTTATTAAATATTTATAAATTAATTTGTTGCACATGTTATTGTGCGGTATTAACAAAAGAACCATTCTAATTTTCTGTTACAGTTATTCACTTGGCAATAAATACTATAAAAATAAGACGAAATACATCATTTTTTAAACACTGCGGTGTCCTAATAATTATTACCGGTAGTATATATATATGTAATAACTCGTTTGCAAGTGAACACACACATATATATATATATATATATATATATATATATATATATATATATATATATATAATGCTATAATTTCAGGAGAAGATTTGGAAAATAATTTGAATGGATACTAGTAATATTAGGTTAAATATTAAAATTAATCCAACAGAGAACTCGATGTAAATTTAATTTACAGAGCAGGTATGAATTTATTTCATAGTTAAATTCAGTATTTACATTTGGGGAATAGCCATTTCTCCAGGATCTAAGACCACGCGTTATCAACCCCAGCCAGACAAAACAATGAAGAAATTCCAGTATAACTGAAAATAAAGGTCAGTTTAGGCAAAGAAGGTTAGTTTAAAAAAGGAAGAAGTCGAGAAGGGGAGAATGAGAGAAGAGGAGCACTAAGATAAGTGGGGAAGAGAAAGTAGCTTGTCCGATATGTCAAGAGTTGCTGGTGAGAATAAACTTAGGGTATCTCGTGTATAAAATTAAATCCTAACCGGTATTAATAAATTTAGGCTTAAAATTAATGTAATTAATGGGAATGAAGATGATAGGTTACTACCTTATTAATAGAATTTAAATCGACACTTATGACGACACTTGTTAAATGTATATGTACCGAATAGAACGAATATTGTGCGGTCTGATAAAACAAGCTAATTTAGCTCATTGACATGAATTATGATTTATAACCAATTTAAATGGGGTGTTGAGTTTTCCTTTACAAATAACATATTGCTCTGGATAACATACATTGAGCTCTTTACATAAATATGACACTTAATATTTTATATTAAGTTCATCTTGTTGGATTTTCCTTGCCGTTTAAGGGCTGATCATCTATACCTATATATATATATATATATGTGTGTGTGTGTGTGTGTGTGTGTGTGTGTGTGTGTGTGTGCGCGCGTGTGCGTGTGTGTGTGTGTGTGTGTGTGTGTGTGTGTGCGTGTGCGTGTGTGTGCGTGTGCGTGTGCGTGTGCGTGTGTGCGTGTGCGTGTGCGTGTGCGTGTGCGTGTGTGTGTGTGTGTGTGTGTGTGTGTGTGTGTGTGTGTGTGTGTGTGTGTGTGTGTGTGTGTGTGTGTGTGTGTGTTATTGTTATGGTATTGGTGTAGGTATTTTCTTGAAAGCTATCACAATGCGTTTAGTATAATAAAGGAAGGTAAAGAAAGTGTTGGGTATTACCTATTTATTATTCATTAATATTTCATGATCAGAATCTCATCTTCAGAATGATAGGAGAGCTTGATTTAACACCCAACACCTTCTTCGCCTTCCTTTTTTATATTAAACGCATTGTGATAGCCTTCAAATACCTACACATAAACCTTATATAGACAATGCTTCAAGCAAATTACAAAACTCTCCTATACATACCTATATATATATATATATATATATATATATATAGTAAATAGTAAATATAAGCCCTGATGATGGTTATAACAACCGAAACATTATAATATTGACTATTATAAAATAAACCCAACATTTGTGGGCAGACCGAAATACCCATGGCTAGACGCCAGCATGAGTTTACAATTAATGTGTAGGCTGAAATTGTAGGAGACTGTCTGGTAGGTTCATATCCTCTCCCAGCACGTCTGACGCATGCTAGATATATAGGTAAATATATACAAAAGTGTAAACCCTGTGTTTAATTATGAAAAACTTTTATATATAGTAGTATATTTTAGCAAAATTTGAATAAAATATATCCTAAATTTCCGTATAATTCCGTAATTTTGTCTTCAGCTGAGTTTGTTTCCATGCGGTACAATCTGAGCAAATATTAATCGTTCGAGAAAATGAATTCGGAGAATAGCTAAATAAAAGCTAAATTGAATCTTACATGCCATGAATTCTTTTGTGGGTCGATTGGTAAGACACGTTTGATCTTAAGATGACTTCTCACCGGTGCTAGGAGTATGCAGGTTCGATTACTGCCAGAATATAAATATTTCTCAAACGATTAAGGCCAATAAGGTATAATGTACTCTTTAACTATATATACGTTTTTTAATCGTTTCACACAAAGCAAGGCGGTACCGCCATTGTTGCGGAAGAAACTACATAAGAGAGTAAAAGTTTAAGCAGAAGGAGAATGAAGAGAAAGACGAACCAGGTACAGGGGATGTCAAGGAAAGGGCAAGAAAAGGATGGGAACACAGGGATTAAGACATTTGCGAAGGTAGAAAGAAAGTAAAAAGCACAAGTTATACAGGGTGATGTAGAAAGGACTGGAGTCAAGTGAACAAGAGATGGGAATTGACATTGCATTTAAATTCATGGAGTTTGTAGCCGTCAGAAAAGCAAGCATACGGAAGAGAGTTCTACAAGCGGGAAGTGCGAGAAAAGAAGCTGCTGGAATATAATTGTCGGATTGTTGATTTAACTGTAAAAAAGTGGAACCTTTTTGCCAGTCTAATTGTACGAATAAATTCTTGTGAAAGGGGCGCCAGTGACCTAAGTTCGTCGGAGCAGAAACCATGAAAATATTTGTAGAAAGACAGAGGGAAGCCACATCCCACCGAGAGAAAGTGGCTGGAGTCGTGCTGCCAGGCCAGGACCAATCACATTACAGATTCTCCTTTTGGGCCTGTCGAGAACACCGAGATGAACAGCAGGGGCACCTGACCAGATATGGCAACAGTATTTTTTATGCACGATCGGACGGTTGCTTTGTATATGTGCAAGATGAATTTAGGCGGGAAAAACTTCCTGGCCCGACACAGTGACCCAAACTTCCTAGCAATGGATTTAACTATTGACTCAATGTAATGATTCCACCTGAGGTCGGAAGTTAGAGAAAGGCCGAGAAGGCGCAGTATATTGCTTTCAGAGAGACTTGCTTTGTCCTTGCTTATGGGGAACAGGAGAGATTGCCTGTGATGGTTGACAGATGGCAGTTTCGTTTTAGAAGAATTGAAATTTACAAGCCATTTCCTATCCCAGCCCACAACTGAGTGGAGGTCCTTCTCAAGATCAGCAGCGAGGTTATGTTTGTCCACCTCGCCTCATTTCTTATTGATGCGGGAGTAAACGGAGGTGTCATCTGCGTAGATGCCTACTTGGGATTTGATCACGTCTCGGAGATCATTTATGAAGATCAGAAAAAGCGTCGGGCCTAGGATAGAGCCCTGGGAGACACCAGCATTCGTGCGGTAGGATGTGGAGGCATGACCATTCAAGATCATCTTCATTATGCGGTTAAATAGGAAAGATTAGATCATATCAAGCAAGCGCCCAGTGATACCATAGCTCTGTAGCTTGCGTAGAAGGCCAGCGTGTAAAATCCTATCAAAAGCCTTGGAGATATCCTGAGCAACGGCACGAGCGTCGCCTGGCTTATCGCGGGCCTCGTATATGTACTCCTCGTTACCATATCGGCCGTAAACCAGCAGGTAGAAAACAGGAAGCAGAAAGGCAGCAATTATATATATATATATATATATATATATATATATATATATAGCTGATAGTACAACTGAGAAGTACACACACACACACACACACACATATATATATATATATATATATATATATATATATATATATATACAACACCGGCCATGATTGTTAGCCCACCCCCGTTTTTTTTTTTTTAAATGATGTATTTAATAGTATTTTTAGTATTTTTTGCCAAGTGTATAATTCTAAATGAAACTTTAATTTTTATTTTTAATGCTGCACAATAATATGTGCCTAAAATGAACTCTTCTGGCGTCCATTTTTTGGGATTTCTTCCCCATGCTAGTCTCTTCTTCTTATTGACTGGCTAAAGCTTTCTGGCTGCCTTTCTGGCTGCCTTGTAAAATTTTGCTCAGTAATAATAACAAAAAAAACATTCTATTTTCATTTAGAATTATCCACTTGGCAATAAAAACTAAAAATAGCATGATATACATCATTTTTTATTTTAACTGGGACGCCTAATTATTATGGCCGGTAGTGTATATATATATATATATATATATATATATATATATATATACTTGATGGTGATATCGTTGAAAGACAACAAAAAATCACAGTAATTGTTGATTTTTTTATCGGGTCTAAGCTTTCGGCTCAAATAAGTCATTATCAAAGAGTAAATATTAACACACAGTAAACATAGAACATTTAAGCTATTAACAATAAAGAGAATTAAATTCAAAATATAAGTCCATCCCTACCGTGGCGGATGGCCGAAGACAGTGACAAAATAGTGGTGTTGTGGTCCCTGGTCTGATTACAGACATTTGAGTACGTTGTTGGAAATATCAAAATTGATTGTATTCAAACCAGTTTTAAATTGTTTAATGTAGACTGCTTCGAGGATTTTTAGTTTCTGTTTATTATTTTCTTGTTTGAGTATGTACGTGTTATCAACGAGCGTTTTTCTCAGAAGTGTGAAGTATATATATGTTGATTAGTATTACTGATCTGTCTTTGACTGTTTGTTATAAACATGAAGTACTTTTGATTATCGTCTTGGTATCTGTCTTTACGTTTCTCTTTATATTTCTTTTCCCTTCTTCTGAGCTTTTCTTTTCACACCATCCAATGAAAAAAAATATCAACGACTGAAAATAAATAAATAATAGCGTAAGACATACTTACCTATTAAGTTGAACAGAATTTCTTTCGTCTTCTGAAAGAAAAAAATGCTTGTAAAATATTGCGTTCAATAAAAAGAAGTAACCGCTGAAAATATTAAATTTTTATGGTTGAAGGAACATCATGAAAAAAAAAAAAAGAAAATATAAAAAAAACGCAACACTGGGATTAAGTGTGCAATGTCACAAATTGAAATTTCTGAAGAGGTGCAAGACTTCATTGTACCAGGTAGGTTCATCTGACTAATTATTTATCTGACTCACTGAAATGATGACTAAAAAAAAAAAAATTAAATAAAAACATCCTGAAAGAATGCATCAGAAAAGCAGGAGGATTTTTTAAACCAGACATATTTTTTTTATTTTTTTTTTTTTAATCATTTCACCCCGAGCAAGGCAGAAACGCCACTGATGTGCAGAGGGTTACATAAATGTAGAAGGATTAATTAGAAAAGAGTGAGGAGTACAAGCTAGTTAGAAAGGAACAATAGAAAGCTGAGAAAGCAGGTGCAATGACAGATACATGGACGGAGAGAACGTGGAGATTATACAGGGGAGGGGAGAGAGCTAGAGTCCAGTGGTTAATAGGTGAGTATTAACTTTGCTTTTAAATTTCTGGAGGTCGTAGCCGTCAGGAAAGCAAGAATACGGGAGTGAGTTCCACAGGCGGGAAGTGCGAGAGAGGAAGCTGCAGGAGTAGAATTGTCGTCTGCGTTTGGCTAACCTGACTGTGAATGGGTGGGACCCAGTTGCCAGTCTGGTTGCACTGGTAAACACCTGTTGAGGAGGCATCAGTGACTTAAGCTCATCCGAGCAGAAGCCATGAAAGTATTTATAGAAAAGACAGAGGGAGGCCACATTTCGACGATGGGAAAGTGGCTGCAGACGAGTCGCCAGATCAGTACCTATCACATTACAGACTCTCCTTTGGAGCTTGTCAAGAACACTGAGGAGAACGGCAGGGGCACCTGACCATAAATGGCAGCAGTACTCCATGCCAACCATACTGTATATATATATATATATATATATATATATATATACAGTATGGTTAATATGTATATGCAAAGTAAAAGATCTAAAAGTAGAAAAAGATGACTTATCAGCATTGGGTCGAGTGTCAACTTAACGATTAAAAAAGTTGCATATGCGCTAATCATATTAACGTAAGGTTAATTTTGACAGCTGAAATTTTCAGTAAACCTAAGACAAATAATGATCAAATGTCCAAAAGAATAATCCAAAAAAATCGGAAGATAAAATCCTCTGATATTTCAAGAGCCAAACATGTAATTTCGATGAGTGGTGGTGTAATAGATAGCAGTTCGGATTGGAGAGTTGAGTTCAAATTCCAGTCGAGTTCATTACATTTATTCGCGAAAACCATTGCGAAAGGTACGAATCCACATTCTTCCAGCAAAGAGTAAATAGCAGTTCATACTTACTTCTTATGTTCATATTCTGCACCTCATCCAATAACCCATTGTCTTGAGTAGGGCTTGTGCCTTGAACTTTAGAAAAAACATTTTGGAAAATGCTGTAGTATTGAGCTGAATTGTTCTAACGTGAGTCCCAGTGAAAGCAAAATCGAAAGAAAAAATAATGATCTAGAAATTACAAATGAAAGAGAGAATATGAATTCAAGAACACAAATAGAGAAAACTTGTGGAAGTAGAAGAAAGGTGATAATTAGAGAAAAAGAAAAGAAATAAAGATGTTAATTTAAAAAGAAAGAAAAAACCTAGGGACAAACAGAAGAATTTGATGACATGCGACATCTGAGCGCCGAATGGATGTCATCTAAACAAGATGTCGTGACTTTATAACGAACCTCCAAAAAAGAATCCTTTGAATTTTATGTGTCTCAGAGACAATTTAAATACTGCATGCGCTAAAAAAATATTGTAAGTCATACGGACGAGCATTTTTCAAAGAAGAAAAAGAAATTTCTGTGAGGTTTGAGTTTGAAGCCCGTTTGTTGTTCTGTTGAAATCTAATCGGGAAATGAAAATGGCGGAAAAGATGTCAACGTTTAGTTGTGATACACAACTTAGAATGCAAGCAATGACAAACAAGTTGAGGCTATGAATGAGTTCAATAATTAGTGTCTGAAATTCAAAGAATTCAATTGATTATTTGGATGAGTGTTATTATCTTGGTTTGATTCGTTTACCGTTTGGAACATTTCACACTCAGGCTTTGCTGATATCGTTTGAAGTTTTGAGATGAAAAATTGGCGTTATCTTCAGATTATTACCGATATACATACATATATATATATATATATATATATATATATATATGTGTGTGTGTGTGTGTGTGTGTGTGTGTGTGTGTGTGTATAAAATGAAGGGTGTGTTTTTTATCTGTTTCTTTGTTTCTCTGTATTTAACAAAAGATTAACTTTGTACGTACTACTATATATATAAAATTGATCAACACAATATGTCGTGTTCAATGCATTCACTTTCGCACACGTACTCTTAGAAAAGGTATAAATCTACCCCATCCCCGCCAAATGCGAGTTAAATTGTTTCACTTACATCTGGAAAAATCAATGTTTTTTAAAAAAATATATTGTTAATTCAAAATTTACTAGCAAAAGAGCAAAAAAAGAATTATTATGTTTTGGCTTTAAATAACCAGAAAAGGCTTAATAAGTCGTAAAAAAAAGTCAATTAATTTAAAAATAAGAGTAGAATATTAATATTAGGCGTAGCTAATTCTAAAAGAATTAATATAAGTAAGTGGGAAAAGATAAAAGGAAAGTTTATCTTAACCGACGGGTTCCGGCCGCTGAGTGACTTTATCAGGGCATTTTTAAGGCTCTCAGAGGACAAAATATGTCTTGATGAAGTCACTCACAGGAGGAAACGCGTCAGCTAAGGTAAGTTTTCATTTTTTCTTTATTCATATAGCCGCTGTACAGATATTCTCTACCTGAAAGTTTTATAGACAAGTAGATAATACTAACATACTATAAAGCACTGAACGTGCTGATAGTGTAGTAGGTAGTGGTTCGGAACAAAAATTTGGCAAACCAAGTTCGAATTCCGGTTGATTTTTTTAAACTCACTTTCACACTCCTAGCCGTGTTTTTCAACCAGTCTAGGAGAAGAACAACTCTAACTTCAAAACTCAGCAACCTGAATATGTACAAAATTTAGTAAACATGAGGTGCAGTTATCGTGTTTGTGAAAGGAAAACAGTTTTTCGACAAATATGTATAATCCCACTGGGTAGGGATTATGGAGAATACCGTATATACCAACAGGTCTTTGGGCAAAGGAAGGTGCGCTTTCATTTTTCAGGTGTTATATAACACTAATTGTAAAGAGCCTGAAAATAAGTTTTACTATAAAAAAATGAGCCAATCCGCATTAAACACTATAATTCCATCGATAACAGAAGCCATTTTAAAAGCTTTAAATATTTTTAACTTAACTTCATCATCACGAGGCACTGTGGCCACTTAGATTAATGTTTCAAAATTTTAAGTGTATCGCACTTATATATAGTTAAAACTGAAAACTTGTGACATATTCCTTTTTTATTGTCTATTAATTAATATGCACTAGCAGTATAGCCGGGCGTTGCTCGGGCATAATGAAAGCTTTAAAACTAATCCATGGTCTTGGAGCTCAGACACTTTGGACGTTGGCACGAAAGACTAAAAAGCAATAGTTGTTTCCAGTTAAAGCGAAACCGTAGACTGAAAGAAAAATGAATGGATGTAAGTCAAATTTTGATTTCCTGGTATCGATATCAAATAAGTTTTTTTTCATCATAAACAGAATTTTAAATAAGCTAAATACGTCCTCTAAGTAAATGGTATCATGGCTGAGACTAAGAACTACAATTATACCTACTTAGAACCAAACCCGAAGCAAAAACTAAAATAAAAGGGCTGAAAAAAATACAGACATACAGGCAGATAAACAGACACACACACAAACATCTTGCCCTTTATACATATATATTATCGAATTTCTGCACTATTGTAAGAACTGCAACCTTGAAACTTCTGAATATCGTTTCTTATGTCTTTGTCTATGAGTGTATCAAATTTGATTAAAATTGGTCCACTCCTTCTATAACCCGATTTTTTCGATTATCGATTTTCTATATTTATCGGGGGTACCTCGACACAAAACCTAGCTAAGAACACTCGCAGACGCTTATAGTATAACTGTGTAAATTTTCAAGAAAATCGCTTCAGCCGTTTCGGAGTCTATAGGTAACGGACACACACACAGAGAAACAAAGTTCTATTTATAGATAAGTTTAGATAGATTCATATATATATATATATGTGTGTGTGTGTGTGTGTGTGTGTGTGTGTGTGTGTGTGTGTGTGTGTGTGTGTGTGTGCGTGTTGTGGATTGGTTGCTGCGTTGTCCTCTCCCCAATTCGGAATGCGGAGTTTTCTTTTTCTTCAAAAAATTGCCGTACACTGAAATTATAATTATAGGGTTTCTAAAATATGCTAGAATCAAGCTAATAAAAATTGTTTCTATATATCACGAATGACCTTATCTTTTCTGGCATGCACATTTTACCATCAGTTTTAACATGCATTTCACCACCAGTTTTTACAAGAATTTTTATCAGTCTTACCGTAAATTCCATGAAATCTTAAAATACAACGTACAAAGATTTAATTAAAAAAAACGGAAAGACGGACATTGTCGGTATTATTCAGTAACACTTGTTTGAATAAATTCTTGCTGCTGAATGTGCCTCACTAAGATATATATATATATATATATATATATATATAGAGAGAGAGAGAGAGAGAGAGAGAGAGAGAGATCAATGTTGCACCTCAATACATCAACTTATTAAAATGTTCAAAATATCACCCCTTTCTACCCGTCGGATCATTTACTGTACACTTTCAAATAATCCCATACGGTATCAAATGATTCTGCAGGCTCGTAAGGCACGTTGATGAAGTGTAATATAAACAAATGTACACAAAACAATGTCACGGAAAGTTCCGAAGATTAACGAAATGGAACTGACAACCGACATATTTAATTTATTTGTTTGAATATTAATTATAATCGTTACTCGTATTTGAGTAGAAATTACGATAAATTTCAGACCAGAGATGATTATTTATGAGAAATTGAAAATTATGTATACAAGGCTTGAGTTGACTTCGTGCAGACTGTGAAATCGTTCGTGGTCTAAGAAGCACCATATCAATTCCCTTATGTTGTTAGATGTAGCAGGTTCGAATCCTGCCGAATGACCCTTATTTTTCTAATAAATTTTCTCATAAATAATCAGGCCGGTATATATATATATATATATATATATATATACTGTTTAATTAAAAACAGAATATCTACTCAAATACGAGTGTCGATTAAAAATGATGTTCAAACAAATAAATTAAAATATGTCGCTTGTTAATTTTTGGAACATTCCTTATATATATGTAGTTTGATTTCTTTTTAATGATTTGTTTAATGTCTTTAATGTACGCATGATTGGTTGTTCGCTTGTTTTGTATTGAATCGGTTTCCACTTAATAGTTTTTTTGTTTTTATTTCTTGTCGTTTAGGTTGACCTCTTTTATTGATTTAAACTTTTTACCGTGTTGGATGTTTGACTGCTTAAGGATTTATTTTTTACCCCATAGTTGAGAGTTTGTGTTTTTGTGTATATTTGTGTTTGTGGACTTTATGTGTGTCTTTCGTTTTTTATTCTTGGTTTTGGTTTTTAACACTTAACTATGACCTAAAAATAGACACCAACGCGTTAAAGAGGTTAACCTAAACGACAAGAACAAAAAACAATTAAACAGACTCCTCTTCAATATAAAAAAAACTATTAAACGGACACCCATTCATGTGTCCATTAAAAGCAATAATCAAACAACATCACAGAAAAATAGAATAAATAAAGAGAAAAAGAAAATCAACCAATCACAAGCGAGACCACTCCCAGAAATAGCAACTGTTGTGGATCCGGTGAGGAACCACACAAAATAATGAAGAACAAAACAGATATTTGAGATGGAAGAATAGTTTATATTGAACGTACATATAAAAACTGGAACGCAGGTTAGTAACCCATGAAGACGATTAGTAAGGAATATATATATACAAGTCTTGAAGTGAAAACCGTGTTGAAATACTATATCCGTGTAATATTATTCTTTCTGAGTGGAGCTCAGAGGTACTATGCTAACTGACGTGTAACTTCGGTATCATTCGGTAACTTACGGATCAGTTCCGATGGTTCTAACGGGTCTCTTTATGGCAGGAGTATATGTATACTCAAGTCGATTCCATTATCAAAGAAAAAAAGGACATCCCACAACAGCCACTACCTAGCTTCTTTTTTAGGGAAGTTAAATTATTATTATTTTTTTTTTTTTTTTTTTGGTTTGTGTTCTATCATTCTCAAAGGCTTCAAAAATGTGTTCCATTGCGTCGTCGTTTTCTGCTGGTGACAAGCTTGGCTCCTCACTCCTTCTTTTCTGTATTTGGTTTATGTGTCTCCTATAGGTAAATTTTTCTCCTTGTATTGTGTAAATAACGTTTCCTAGTCTGTTTATTATTGTTCCAGGTTCCCAATATGCCATCAACTCAAGTCGAGTCCATTACCATGGAAAAAGGGGAGATCCCACAACATCAAATTATACCAGGTTCCTTATAAGTATAAATGGGAATTGGGATTCAACAGCAGGAAAATATCAGCCCCGACGAATGAAAATATAACGGCAATTACACGAAACTTCGAAGTTGGCATGAACCTGCTCAGTTAAGGTGGCAAATTCTTTGCACTAAAACTACATGTAGAGTAATATTTTCACTATTAGTGTTTACAATCAAAACATGCAACAATATATATATATGTGTGTGTGTGTGTGTGTGTGTGTGTGTGTGTGTGTGTGTGTGTGTGAAACATATATATATATATATATATATACACACGCTTAGGGAGTAGAGACTCCGACTGACACCAAATCGGTCGAGTTTCGATCCCGGCCAGAAGCAAGTGGATATGTCTAGCCATACTGATGAGCTGTGATACATCGAAACGGGCTTGTATGTGGATGACTAATATATTATGCTCTCATTACGATTGAGCTCTCTGGAGAAGAAAAATTTTAAAAACAGTTCCCATTTCGGCTATAATGCGTGACTCTTCAGAAATGAATTGAGTTCTTTCGGTGACTGGAGTCTGTATACACTGCTTATATACAAGACAAATTTATTTATTTAATTTAACAGAGCAATATAATTTACATCTGTTGATAGAGTGAGATTATATGCTATCTCTCTGAATCTGTAACTAAAGTCCGCTCAGCACAATTGCAGTATAAACCATAGATATGCCCTTTAGTTGTTGAACAAGCACAAATGTTTCACAACAAGGACGTGCTAGACACCCGAGTAGACGGCGGTACTCAGAAATGAATAACCGGCGGCCATCATTTATCTCTATGTATTGTATTTTATAGTATTCATTCGTTTATATATAACACTATAATTATTATAATTAGTAATATGATTTTTACTATAAACGTTATATATTTCTTGTTTCTATAAAAACCATTTTTAGTTGATGCACATTATCGAGTAGATATTACTGATGTTTAAACAGTTTAATTCAACGTCTTTCGGTATATTCACTCAACGGGGACACTTTTATACAAATGTTCTGAAATTCTGCTGAAAAGGTCTGTCTGTTAAACATTTACTGCCTCTTCCGCTTTTCAACATTTACATCTAAATCAAAATTATGAATACACTATCGAATTTTTACGCTTCGTTCTCTTTTCGTAATTTCAACCAGCTCGGTTATCATCAAGAACAGAATACTATCATAGACAAAAGATTATTAGCCACATCCGGGTGCTTTAGAAAGTTAAACTTCAAATGATAAATGAAGCATATAAATCATTTTGCGTCTAGAACTGTTTCACAGAACTTGACAGCATTACAAAAGATATCAACTATTTTATATGTAATATTATTCTTTAAACGTATATTAAATATGTTATACAATTTTTAAAATAACATCACTTGTATTCTGATCATCTTAGTGCACGTTAAAATACATGATTGACGCATAGCATTACACGATAGATAGATAGATAGATAGATAGATAGATAGATAGATAGATAGATAGATAGATAGATAGGAATGAACAGACTGAAATATAGATAGATAGATAGATAGATAGATAGATAGATAGATAGATAGATAGATAGATAGATAGGAATGAACAGACTGAGATAGATAGATAGATAGATAGATAGATAGATAGATAGATAGATAGGAATGAACAGACTGAGATAGATAGATAGATAGATAGATAGATAGATAGATAGATAGGAATGAACAGACTGAGATAGATAGATAGATAGATAGATAGATAGATAGATAGATAGATAGATAGATAGATAGGAATGAACAGACTGAGATAGATAGATAGATAGATAGATAGATAGATAGATAGATAGAAATGAACAGACTGAGATAGATAGATAGATAGATAGATAGATAGATAGATAGATAGATAGATAGGAATGAACAGACTGAAATAGATAGATAGATAGATAGATAGATAGATAGATAGATAGATAGATAGATAGATAGATAGGAATGAACAGACTGAAATAGATAGATAGATAGATAGATAGATAGATAGATAGATAGATAGATAGATAGATAGGAATGAACAGACTGAGATAGATAGATAGATAGATAGATAGATAGATAGATAGATAGATAGATAGATAGGAATGAACAGACTGAAATAGATAGATAGATAGATAGATAGATAGATAGGAATGAACAGACTGAAATAGATAGATAGATAGATAGATAGATAGATAGATAGGAATGAACAGACTGAGATAGATAGATAGATAGATAGATAGATAGATAGATAGATAGATAGATAGATATGAACAGACTGAGATAGATAGATAGATAGATAGATAGATAGATAGATAGATAGATAGATAGATAGATAGATAGATAGCACGGACTGAGATGGATAGATCGATAGAAAATGGCGCACGGTGGGTGCAAAACAGGGCTCGATATCAAATAACAGAGCTAAAATCTAATAAATCTACATTTGTTCTTCACCATATAATTAATCTGATTTAAAACATATTATTTACTTTTAGTTTAAAATTTAGCAAGAATTGCTTTTTTTTTTAACGCAATGGTAGGTATTTTCATTAGCTGTTGATACCTCGATTGACAACTGGATAGACGGAAGTTTATGCAATTCTTTTTTACGGGGGACATATCTGTAAAAATTTTAGAACGAATATGAGGTGAACGTTATTTTAAATAATTTTTAACTCCCCAGTAATCTTATAAATTTAGGAAAATAATCTCTATAATCTAATATTTTATTGAATTTTAAGTATTTTAATTTTAAATTTATGATAGTTACGCTCCTATTTTCCTGTAATTTCGTGTATAAACGTCTGTATTTACGAAGATTTGTACGTTTATACCCAGTAACTTTTCCTTTTAAATGCTTGTCATTGAATCCTAGTAAATTTTTTTTTTTCTGAAATATAGTTTTTAATTAATAACAATATCCCTAACCCGTAATGAATTACTACAGAATTTCAAATGATTTAAAACTTTATAAAACATTCTAAAATTTACAAGGCTGAAAATATATTTTTCTTAAACAATAATATGCTAAATTATTCCTAAAAGTAATGAAAAGGTTTCTTTAATTACGTAATGTCTTAGTTTTATTTCATTTTTTATATTTTACGTTTCAGAGCAGATTTTCGGTTACAGGGGGCACAGTTTTACCATAAAAAATTGTTTTAAATATTCCAAGAAATACTATATTTGACTAATGTAAACAGTAACTGGTACAAAAATTAATTTCTCGAAATTTCATGAAATTAGGTAAGTGTGGTGGTGGGTGGATAACATATGTACTAAAATGATTTTACGAAAATATTTTGAAAAGCAACCATTTCTAAAATAGTTTAATTTATTTGCGAAAAAGTTCTAAAGGTTTTCATTAAACTCCTATATTTATTTTAGTTTGGCAACAAAATTCAGTCTATATGACTTTCACAGCAAAAAAGATGCGAAAATTTCCTATACTAATTTATAGACACCGCTGATGCAAGGAAAACAAAATTTTTGATTAAATTTCAAACGTTCTAAAAAGGTTCGAAAAATGTAATTAAGTAATATAAAAAGATTATTTGCTCTTTCCTCTTAAAAATAACATAATTATTTTGATAAAAAAAACCTTTGTTTTCATCATGGTATGCTCATTTTTAGTGAGCCTTTGGAGGTACCTCTATATATATATATATATATGTATATGTATATTAGTCATCCACATACAAGCCTGTTTCGCTGTATCACAGCTCATCAGTGTGGCTAGACGCATCCACTTGCTTCTGGCCGGGATCGAAACTCGACTGATTTGGTATCAGTCGGCGTCACTACTCCAATGCGTATCATAGTGTAAGCTTCAACTTATATTTTACTATTTGCTATATATATATATATATATATATATATATATATATATATATATATATATATATATATATATATATATATATATATATTCACAATATACACTCTCCGCAATATACTTGTTGACAATAGAAAGGAAGCAACAATGAACTTGGACAAAATGTGCTGACCGTGTTTGGAAAAAAAAGCATTCCTATAACTTTAAGTATTTACATAAAATAATCCATACTTTCAGTTAAAAATTAAATATATAATCATAATGGCTAAACGTATAGCCGAAAACGCATGGACATACAAAAGCGGACAATTTTTACACAATTTATGTCCAGAAAGAAATAAAATAAAATAAAAGATAAATTAAATTAAAAAAAACCTGACCTTGTCAGGTTTTTTTTAATAAATCTTATCTAAAAGAGTAATTGCTGCCCATATGCACAACTATAAAAAATAAGAATTAAAATTTTAAAATTAAAATTATAAAATTAAACTTTTAAATTCATTTCAATGTAGATTTTGTTTATTTAAATTTTACTCTTGTCATTAAAAAACAGTAATCTATCTTTAAATGATTTACTCCCATGAGTGAACTTAAATCCAATTCTTTTAAACTGTCAGTTTCTATTGTGCACCTGATGATTGCATAACGCATAAAACTCCGAGTCGTTCTATCGACGTAGAACAATATACATATATATATATATATATATCATTATGAATTCAAAGTACATAGTGACATGCAAATTTCTATGTTTCGAGATAGAATCTCGTTATCAGGCAATGTCGGATGTTGGTTGTGAAAAAATTATTGTATTGAGCACTGTTTATAAAAAAAAAATAAATGCCAGGAATTCAAAATCGTAAAAACTTGGATCCTTTTTATCTGGATTTATATATAATAGTTATGTTCATACTACATTGAGCACTGTTTATTTAACACCTGTATAATAATATTATACATGTGTGTACCCTCATATATATATATTTATTAATTCATCTCTATATATATATATAAGAGAGAGAGAGAAAAATTGCAGGACAGATCGGGTTCTATAGCCTTGGTTGGCTACCAATTTGCCGCAGAAAAATATGGCAACCTACTGCGGGAAAATTTTCTGCCTACTCAGGTATAGATTGAAAAAGACATGATCGCCCAAATGTATATCACTCATGGCACATAACTGACTGATATCCACACAGATCTCTAAACACTGGGTACTCTTAAGTTTCCATCTATATATATATATATGTGTGTGTGTGTGTGTGTGTGTGTGTGTGTGTGTGTGTGTGTGTTACCTTTTTTATTCTTTTGCTTACTTTTTTGTCGACAGTGATATATGTTGTATACTACAGGATCAGCAATAATATTCAATATTTATATAATATTAAATTGTTTACGTATTATTGTCGCATTTTCCGATCGTTCTTTGGTTGTAAACAGAATGACGTAAACAGACTTCTTTTCGACCATGAAATAACAAAAGGAACACAAAACCGTTCTCCATAATTGTACTGATCGCTAAACGCACGTTCTCTTTCCCCGCTTGTCGCTCGCTTTCGCTCTCTTTTTCCTTCTTCCTTCCTCCTCTCTCTCCTTCTCTCTCTCCTCTCTCTCTAACACACACACACATACACATATACACAAGCACAGAGGAAATAAGAATGGTTTGAATTGACTTGCTACATTAAAAACATAAAAGTGAATCACAGTTCTAGCAAAAAATATAATATTTGTCTATATTTTTGAGATGAGGTAGCATTTACTGTATTTACATTATTCAGACTATTGTCCTCATCTTTGTTGTCATTTGTACGACATTTCGGCCGTTATACGCTCCAGCCTTCTTTGGTGCTAAGAATTTCGAACCGAACTCTTTATTTGGATCACTGGGGTATAAGAACTTCATTCCTTAACGACACATAGCCCAGTGGATATAGACGTAGGTTAATTCCTGACTTGACTCTTAGAGATGTGAGTTCAATACCAGGCTACAGCAGTGGTGATGAAATAACTTGCAGGATTAGAGGGAAATAACTGATGACTTTCAATCGAGGCTTCCCGCAAGGAATGCAGTTTATATACGACAGTGATCGCAATAAAGGGTTCGGTTCGAAATTCTTAGCATCTGTATAAGGCCGGAGCGTACAACGACCGAAACGTCGTACAAATGGCAACAAAGATGAGGACAATAGTCCGGATAATGTTAATCAAAAAATATAATTACACATAAACGCGCACATTTTGAGAGTGCGTTACTTGCCTTTTCTTACGTACACAAAAAAAGAATAATCCCTGCCTAGAGTGGCTCTTAGGCCTTGTACTCGGAGAACATTAGTATTGTTACACTCTCCCTAGATTTTCAACAAAGCATTTTATATTCAGCCATGATTAAAGATTGCACAATCACAAGCATTAATTAGCTGTGTAAACTCGATACGACACTTCAAAGATGTCTACAATATTGCTAAAGCGATGGTGCCAGGAAGTTTTGCATCGAACCATCATCATTATTATAAACATTGTGCAATGAATCTTTGTAATTTTTTCAACAGGAAAAGCAAATGTATAACTTTTTCTTTACTAATGTACTGAGTAAATAGAAAATAATTATATCAGTAACTCTTATTTTTGAAGGTTTTTCCAGTTTGGTAAAGGTTTGTCAAAGAAGAAAATACATACTGTTCAGTATAGAAACATTTCGTCATCTATCTGACCAGAACCTTTTGGAAATAATCGAAACTTCCTCATTCCATTCGTGTTCTATTGCTAAGAATAAATTTTAATTCGAATACTTTCATTTACAATTATTCACTTGGCAATAAATACTAAAAAATAGTATGAAATGCATCATTTTTTTAAAACACTGGGGTGGCCTAATAACTATGGCCGGTAGTATATATATATATATATATATATATATATAATCCTAACTTCTTCAAGTCTAGGGACAACTGTTAACTACCTAAAACAACCCTATATAGTAATCGACTACTTTAAGTGGTTCTTTGGTGTACAACAGTAAAGATAGGTAACAAACAGTTCTTGTTGCATCAGAACCATTCTCACGTGTTGAAAGAGAATAAAAGTCATCATCATCATCATCATTAGTTCCGCGTAAGATCGAAGGTTAGCAAAACACGTAAACAGTTCCCTTAGAGGTTCTTATCTAGAGTTGATATATAAATTGCAGTTATTGCCGTTAACACATCAGAAGAAGACCGGGTGAAACGAAAATCATATTGTCTGTCCAAGAAGAGATCGTTTAAAGTAAGATGCTTAACCCCTTCAGATTTGATTAGGGCTTCGAATACTTTGCCGAAAAGCACTAAAACATCTCTTTGCTAAATTTAAATTTGAAATTTGCAGTGCACAATTTTTTATCCCTGTCATTAATATTAATTCTTGAAAATTATTTGTTTATAAAATTATTTGTGCAAAGCAAATACATTTTTATCATTAGGTTATGAGCCTAGGGTTATGAGGATAATTCTCTTTATAGCATTAGTCTGTATCTGTTACCCCTATCAGCTCATGTGTCATAGAACTAAAATGCTTAATCTTTCAAGTTTGAGGATATTGGCTGTGGTTTGACCTGGAGTAGAATAGGATCCGCCAGGTTAGTTTGTCGAAGGCACGTCTTTCAGTTTCCATGGTTTAAATGCAATCGCTATCTTTCATTTGTCCTCCTTTCCTCAATGGCCTCAATTCTCAGTTTTCTATTTCACTTTCACTTCCTATAACTCTTTGCGTATTAGTGGCATTACCACCTTGCTTGGGGTGAAATGATTCAAAAACAACTATGATCATAGTTAGATAGATAGATGATTTTCTAAGGGCATCTTAGAAATGGCACCATACCGAAAGTATGGGGCACTCAGTGAGGAACTAAATACTCAATTGTAATAATTCTAGAGAGGCAAGTTTGCTAACCATTACACCACGTCAAGGTTCTCATATATATATATATATATATATATATATATATATATATATATATATAGCGAAATTATAACAGATATATTTTTAAAAATTAAATAAAAATAACTTGAGAAAAAAAATAGAGTAAATTTAGTCAAAGAAATTATTATGGTTTCAACCTGAACTTCCGGACGACTTCAGAATCTTCTGCAAATCTTCTCGACGGTCTTCTTGTTTAAGTTTGTGAATCCTGCATAATCCTCGCCTTCAGTTCATCTTTCGAGTTAAAAAGAGTTTTATTGGTCTCTCTCTCTCTCTCTCTCTCTCTCTCTCTCTCTCTCTCTCTCTCTCTCTCATAAAACATAATAATAATGTGGGTTGCAGTCTGGGGAGTTAGTTGGCTAGATATTTTGTGTTGTCGCAGAAACTGTCTGACAGCCATGACTGGGTTCTCCTGCTTGTGTGGCATGGTGCAGAGTCCTGTTGCCAGACATCAGCCACTCTCCTGGCCCAGGCAGCGACTCTCTTTATCTCTTCATGGCACTTGATATAAGACTCCCTGTTTAGTCTGAGGCCCTATAGGAAAAAGAGATAGTGGCATAATATCGTTATCATTAGTGATCACTTCAAACACCATCGTAATCACCATTAGACTCATCCAACTCTTTATGAATCTTCTGTGCTGTCCTCGGATTGACACCCCAAAGCTCTGAAATATTCGAGCTTCTGGCGCGAATATCAAGCACTACAGCATGCTGTTTCCAAATTTCTGGTGGCTTAAATTGCGTCATGGTGCTCTTTTTCTCACAGACGTTGGCCAACCGAACCTTGTATACTGTGTAGTCGACAGAAACAAAAACGAACAACGTGTATGCAAAAAATTAAAAAAAATATGAAGCGTCAACAATTTACCTATTACCCCTGTATAATAGGAGTAGATAAGTGCGCGTGTCAGCCGGCTCACATTCATCTCCAGTTTTATGAATAGCAATAAAGATTTATTCCTTTTTTTTCTGCTTAGGATTGAGTTTTTGATTTATTCTACACTTGTTTCTGGTAGTTAACAGTTGTTCTTAGACATGAAGAGGTTAAGATTACAGGAACCGGGAAATATCCGAATTAAAATTCATTCTTAGCAATAGAAGAGGACGTTTCGATCATCTCCAAGAGGTTCTGGTCAGATAGATGACGAAATGTTTCTATACTGAACAGTATGCATTTTCTTCTTTCACAAACCTATACCAAACTGGAGAAAACCTTCAAAAATAAGAGTTTATGATATAATTCTTTTTTTATTTCCTCAGTACATTAGTAAAGAAAAATGTATACATTTCCTTTTCCTGTTGAAAAAATTGCAAAGATTCATTGCAATGTTTATGATGCTGATAACGATGATGACCTGATGCAAAGGTTCCCAGCAGCATCGCTTTAGAAAATATTATAGACATCTTTCATTGCTCTTCAGTAGGAATAAATATGTTTCTTTACCACCCGTTTTGCACTCCTTTCCGGTTTTTAAGCAGGAGTATAAATTTATCTTTTGTCCCCCGTTTAGTATCCTCGGTTCTTTCTAAAACCTGTTCATTCTTTTTTAATCTTTTAATTCTGTTTAACTGTCTTAGTGGCATTGTTGTCTTTATTAAGGAGAATTTATATATATATATATATATATATATATATATATATATATATATATATATAGCGACGGACGCTTCTAGTTTAAAATCATTTGTTTCTGCGTATTAGTGGCATTACCACCTTGCTTGGGGTGAAATAATTAAAAAACAACTATGATCATAGATAGATAGATAGATAGATAGATGATTTTCTAAGGGCATCTTAGAAATGGCACCATACCGAAAGTATGGGGCACTCAGTGAGGAACTAAATACTCAATTGTAATGATTCTAGACAGACAAGTTTGCTAACCATTACACCACGTCAAGGTTCTCAGATATATATATATATATATATATATATATATATATATATATATATATATATATATATAGCGACGGACGCTTCTAGTTTAAAATCATTTGTTTCTGATGAAAGGCCGAGGCCGGTCTGAAATATTAAATATATATATAATAATAGAAATAAATAAATACTGTCCCAAAAAAAACATTTTTAACTTACAACTTTTTAGTAGTTTTTCCGATATATATATATATATATATATATATATATATAAGTATTTAGGATAGTTTGGCACAAGGCAAATAGACGACAGTTTCTAGAAAAAGAGTATCTGGCGTTTTGAAAAACAAACAGCTTGTCAACCTGCATAAAAATCTTAACATTCTACCATACCTTAAACACCAAGTACTGGCAATCATGCAAAAAACGCAACTCTCTCAACTATAGAATAATTGGCGACAGAATTTGCATTATGAGTTTCCTTTTATTTCTAAACCAATCCCGATGCCTAAAAATGTTTTTAAACATGGGTGGCTTCAAGTTTGTTTATTTATTTATTTTTTGAGGGTGATTTTTGTTTTTTTGGCCCATGTTGTTTATTCGTTGAACAAGGTTCAAAATAATTTTTCTTTAATTCCTGCGGGGGATAAATAAGGGTGGAGGCTGCGAGGGTAGGTGGGTAGGAAGGAAGCCATTTTCGGTAAGCGTGAAAAGAACAAACAACCCGACGTCCATCTACCTCTGACAGCCCTTCCACACGCCATGAAGACTCTCTCCGTCTCTTTCTCTCTCTCTCTCTCTCTCTCTCTCTCTCCCTTACTCTCTCACCCTTTCTCTTTCTCTATGGGTTTTTGCAAAAAAAAAATCTGATAATTTCCAAATTCTGTCAAAGAAACCATAAATTCTTTCCAATTTCAGATGTTATTTTGAAATAATCCCTAACGTAAACATAATAATTCTAAAAGGATTCTAAATCTATTTGGCGTTGATCGATCAAATGAATATATATATATATATATATATATATATATATATATATATATATATCGGTCAATCCCTGCTGCGTACCCCATACCAAATTCTACATTGAATAATACAAGTGTTGATATATATCATGAAATGAATAATTTTAAGGACAATGCATTATTTATTTATGCTTTATGATAT